>SNQJ01S0006287.1:78414-101510 GCA_010110895.2 Picea sitchensis | reverse complement strand
ATGTGTGTGATTGTTTATTTCTTACTGCTCATTATTGGATAATAATTCTACATTGATATAACATTTGAAGAAAAAGTATTATAATTACGCTATTACTGATTCACCCCCCCTCTCAGTAATCCAACATGATTCTCATCCAACCCAATTAATTTTATTCTCCCTTACCCATTACTGGCCAATTGGAGAGTGACACATGGCACTCTCTGGTTGGTCTGACTATAGTACAGTCACATGCTTGCATCGATATTCTGCCATGTCACTACCTAGTCATTTCCACTTCAGCGTATGGATGTTTACTATACCTGCCACCTTCCATGTCATCGTATGGATGCCACATCATTGTATGGATGACACATGGCACATTTTTATTGGTCCACATGGGTGCCTGAAAATGTCAACAATGAGTGACACATGTCACTTTGTCGTGTTGCCATGTCATCATGTTGACGTCATCCTGTCATTTTTAAGACATATACGGATAGGCCACGTGGTACCCCCATTTTTCATGTTTTTTCCAAACTTCAAATGACAATAACTTTCTCATACAAACTTTGTTTGAGGTGATTTTTTCACCATTGGAAAACTATCATCGAGATCTACGCAATGGAGTCATTTTAATAAGCATTTAAGAAAATCCATTTTTGAGCATTCTTGGATCCTCTTGGATCTCTTTGAGCATTCTGGATCCTCCTGGATCACACCTCCCCACTAAAGAAATTTTGGACCTCCAAAAGTATGGATCATTCATAAATGAAGTGAGGATATTGTCGCCTCACTTGTCTAGTATCTTCCATCCTTCCTACTTGGATAACAAGCACTTGACTCATCATAATAATAATGAAGATTGAAACAACATTGTTGACCAAGTTAACCATTCCCTTAAATTCACAAACTCTAGCATTAATTGTTGCAGCTACTACCATACTCCAATGACTAGTAACAAACTCAACGATAAAACTGAATATACATATGCAAAAGAGAATGAACCATCAACATATTTGCTCTTCTTAATAGGAACAACATCGACTAAAGGACATGTTTTACTTTCAACTGTAGGCTATAAATATGGATCCTCGATACTATTATTAACTAGCATTTTCACGTGACTTATAATGACAATTGTCAGATTCATCTTCATCTGATGATATATCATAATGAACTCAATCCCATCCTTGAAAAGATGATACTTGTTATGTTCCCTGTAGAAAATGGTCTTCCTGTCATACAAGTATGGACTTTCCAAAACCATCCCACAAATGTCACGTGGAACCACAGCTAACTCAACCTCATCAATGAAATTAGATGTGATCTCAAACTATAACTTCCAATGCTTAGTCACCTGTAACTGATCATTATCACAAATCCATCCCAAAGGATATGTTCTCAGATGAGGCCTAGTTTCCAATCCCAAATTCTAAACAACTTGCTCTGAAATAATATTGACTTGTGATCCACTATCAAGTTTATCAATCTTAGTGTGCTCTGAGATAACTTGTAAATGAAATAGGTCATTTATTTTCCTTCCATCATGAATTACATTAGACTTTACAGAATAAGTATGTGAACTGAAACTTGCAACAGAATATTTATCTTTGATGTCCATAGCCATAACCTTAGTTTCATCCTCAAAATCCGATCCAAGATCCTGAACTATTGTCATGGTCTTTTTTGTAGGGGCTAGTTGACACTGTTGACTAGACCTGATGGTCGACTTACAACTTGTCGATCAATCGACATAGTTATAAGTAGAATTTGGTCAAAGTCTTTGTTAACCGACCGACCCAGGAAGTTAAGTAGTTACAACTACCTGATAGAGGTATAAATAGATAAGCGCATGAAGGCTTAGACAACTTCACGTGAGAGGTTATATGTAATTGTGTTGTAATGTCTATCATATAATAAAAGAACTATTATTTATGATCTCATTACTTGTCTCTCTCTATATGTGTGTGTATGTGTGTGTGTGTGTGTGTGTGTGTGTGTGTGTGTGTGTGTGTGTGTGTGTGTGATGGCTATGTAAGGTTCTATTGGTAACACTCCCTACTTTCCCCTATATTACCACATTGGTTATGTTGTCGGTAGTATTGAACTTGGGCATGTAGAAGTGTACATAAATGCTAACTCAACAAGACATATGTGAGTGGTGGGAGCACAAATTGAGAACTACATTAGAAACTACGCAAGAAGGAATAACCTCTCATTAGTCTAAGCAAGGTCACGATTTTTTTCAGAGACGCATAGAAGATTCCTTGAAGCTATCACATAAGCATTGTTTCAGCACATTAACAGATTAGGTGATGCGCAAATTAACACCCAACAAGGAGTTAGGCCCGAAGTTGACAAGCAAAGGAAGAACGAACCTACATGATTGGCTCAAAATAATTATTGAAGATTATATTTCAGAACAAGCCATCAAAGATCAGACGTCCCTAGATAAAATAAAAGAGAAATTCTACATTGAATTGCACGATGGATTTTTCTATGCAGTTCCAACACTTCTTCATAAATTCCTTCTCGACAAGGGAGTCAGTGATATCATCGAATACTGACCAAGATTAGGCACATCGTTACCAAATAGAAAATTCCAAGAAAGAGATGAAAAGTGGGAAGAATTTTTTGATGCAAAGTGCAAAGATACAAGAGAAGCCTGAGATTACTCTTTGAAGAAATAAATATGGCCAACGCTCTCGACTTAAACTAGGTCAGGTCGGCAATGGGGGGTCGGTCGAGATTGTGAGATGTCATAAAACAATAAGTATTTTTTCCCAAGCCTAAATGTCTTCAAGAGGGAAGCAATCCCATAAGCAATTTGTGAATATCCGGAAAATAGAACAGGATAAAAGGCAACAGAAAAGAGAATAACTTTGTAACCAATGGAACAATAAAAAGTTGAATAGAAATATGCCTAGGGAGGGTCAGCAAGTCAAAGTGCATGAGCATTTTGAGTCAGACATAGATCAACCAGAGTTAGCAATAGCAGCAGTCGCGGCAACACCCGACAGATGTAGTGACACACAGTTGAACATCCATCAACCGGTCGACGAACCGAAAAGTATGGACTACAAAGAATCTGGACCAGCCTTACGTATGTCTCCTGCATCAAAAACTAGTCCAAGGATAAGATAATTTATCCAACAAAGATTGAATATCGACGACCAATATGTAAGATTATGGTACAGAATGGACGACCTAGGAAACCTATGAGATGCATTGATTGTTGAGCTTTAACGAAATGAATTCAAAAACATGATTATTCAAATCAAGGACCTCACCGACTCGACCCCCCTGCCACATCTAATCTTGAGAGAAGAAATTAAATATAATCTGGAAGTGACGCAACCATTGGAACGACGGTTAGTTGAATACAAAGATCAAAGTTCCCAAACTGAGGATGTGTATTCTATACTCAAGAAGAAACAATTGCTCCTTGGGTATCATCCATTGTCGAACGCAGACAAAAACTGACCAAAAGATTCAACAGCTCAGTCGAAAGCATTAGTAACTCAAACACCAAGAAAACTAAACATTCCTACCAAGAAATTCAAAATGCAATTCAATCACATCCCCATTTACGAAGGAGAAGAGGACCCAAAATTCCATTGGTTCATATGCGAAAATTTTTGGGATGCAACTAATATTACAAATGAAGATAAGCAAATGGCTCAATTTGGAGCTACGGTGCACCACTGCGCCTTAACATGGTTCATGAATAAATAAATAAATAAAGCAAACTTGTTCAAAGGCAGAAATAAAGAATATTGTTTTAACATTCTTTAAAATTCAGGACATCACGCATTTAGCAACTCAAAAGTTAAAAGAAATCAAGCAAAGACCATGTGAGTCGGTAAGAGAATATGACAAGAGATTCAAAGATCTCCTAAGTCAAATCCCATCGAAGATCAATTAGAACCTGCTATTCCAGTGGTATGTAATTGGGTTACTCCCAAGAATCAGATCTTCGCTATGCTTATATGATATAACCAACTATGAAGACGCACTACAAAAGGCACATCGAGTCGATTCGAACAACGACAACCCGTCAAATTCCTTGACGATGGAAAGACTTGAGGAAAATATATAACATTTGCAACAAACTATAAAAAAAAATATTCATACGACGCAATGAAATATGGTGCACCATATGCATCGGGGAAGGACACACAAAGGATAAGTGTCCCCTACATGAGCGCACACAAATAGTGGACGTCCACCGAGTACAAGCCCAAAAGTATTGCAACATTTGTGAATGCCTAACTAATCATAGTATACAAGATTGTCCACACAATCTAAAAAACACAAAGTGGTGCCACATCTGTGAAGCTTCCGATCACCGAACTCCAGAATGCCATCTAAATGCTAGAAATCATAATAATATAAGAATAGTCTACCACACAAAAACCACTAACCAAGTAAACAAATATGTTCAAAGGGATGATTATTTCGGTGGTCATGCTCGAGTTTGAGGAGGCCGAAGTGGATTTGGTGATCGAGGTCAAGGTTGTGGATGACCATATTGTGCTAATTATTGAAAAAATGATCATGACAGCGCAAACTGTCCTATAAAAGACGGAATTTATCTAAATTTTTCCAACATATGCGGCATTGGAGATCACTCTTTAGAAGACTACCCAATAGTACTCGACAAAATTATACCTAGAAAAATTGTGAATCTACTACACGCAGTATCCAAAGAAGAGGTGAGGAACTCCAAAAACTTACATATTGTTACAAGGTCGGACGCATGACCCAACATCCATACTCCACCACAAAATTACCAAAGAACGAAGGCTAACAACTTCCCAAACCCAGATAAAGAAAAGAAAATAGTGAGAGAAGCTCTTAAATTCTTCAGGAATTCCACATAAGATCAACAAAATTCAAGAAGTCGAGATGAATACACCATCTAGGAATTTTTTCAACTACTCAAAGAAAAACAGTCAATAGGTAGGCTATTGGACCAACTTAACATACTGCGAGAATACAAAGATGGTCAGAAATTGACCAAGGATGCAAATCACCTCTCTTATAACAACAAATATTACGATCCACAAGTTGATTTGGAAATTGAAGGGATGATGGTCAATCAGGTGCTCGTTGATTTTGGTTCGCAAGTCAATATTTTACCACGAGAAACATGGGTACAAATAGGTCGACCCAACCTACCACCTACGATGAATTACCTTAAGTTATTGATCAAATATTAATAGAACCAATCAGAATATTGAGAAATGTCGACACACAAATTATGGGAATACCGACTTTGGTTGACTTCGAAGTGATCGACCTTGTCGAAGGAATGCCAACATATGCAGCTCTTGTCGGTCAGCCATGGGTTTGATGAATGAAAGAAACTATCTCCCTAGAAAGAGATAGAATTAAATTGAAAGGAAGTGGGAGAAAAATAATTATTCCCTTGGATCCAAAGAAAGGAAAACCATGGATGGAGTCATGGGATGAAGATCAAGAAGCTAGATGCCTATATCAAATAAACAATGAACAAAAAGAATATATACAACCGATCGTGGAAGGAGAAATTTTGATAGAATATCCCATGTCGAACGAACATAATTCTGACTCTACCTTATACAACTAGAAAATAGAAAATTGTGAAGCGCATGCGAAAGATTGTTGGTCTATTGACGTTATTCCAATTAAACATCTTAAGAAGTGCTACTCAATATAGGTTGTACCAAAAGTATATGAAAAAATAACCCGACAAACTCCCACTCTCATTCTAACTGACAATCAGATAAGTAAACCCTTGCGATATAGTGAACAACATACCCCTTCGGCCCATGTTGAAGAGGTAGCAAAAGCCATAGGAGAGCAAGGAAGAACACAGAGTCTTGTGGAAAAATTCAGTAATAGCGTAATTATAATCCTTTTTCTCCAAATAATCCTAGTATTATATCAATGTAGAATTATTATTAAATAATGAGCAATAAGAAATGAACAATCACAGACATACACAGTACACCAGTGTTTTACGTGGAAACCCAAATCGAGAGAAAACCATGGAATGCTTTATCTTATATGTCTTGAAGAATTACATTCATTAGAAGCACCAACTTCCTTTGTTTTCCAGCTTCAACTGGAAGGAGGCTCCAACCCCCTAGTTTCTCAGGCTACAACCTGAGGGAAGCTCCAACTCCCAAATTCTCTGGCTACAACCAAAAGGAGGCTACAACCCCCTATGTTCTCCGAATACAACCAGAAGATGGCTACAACCACATGTCCTTGCCTCGTCCAACCACCCCGAAGTAGAAGTAGAATGATGGAACCATTGTCACACTATCAGTGTGAGATATATCGTTGTAAACATGTACCAATAAACCTGAACCATGCATCAACCTATACCTCAACCTATAATCAACCTGTACCATAAAAAAGTGCATCAACCATGCACCAACCTATACCAAACAATCTGTAATCAACATGTACCATAAACAAGTGCAACCAACCATGTACCAAGTATGTACCAATCATGTGTCAAGTACTCATCAATATGTACCATCATCAACTATACACCTCATGTATGTGCCAACTCATCAACTACTTGTCTCAACCATGTACCCAACTTGTACCTCAACCAAAATCCCTCATCAATTTCATCATCCAAATATGATTTTTAACTCTGCAATAGACCTGGTGTATATGATCACATACCTGCAAACCTTCCTTAACTTTAACAACAAGAGACTAGCATTTTCATCAAACGTTTCTTTAGTCTCACAAGACTAGTTTTGGATTAGTCAACAACCCTAACTTGAAATAATCACAACTTTGTACCTGTAATATGAAGATCTAAAACTGATACACAATGTTCTTCAGTGTATTTTGTTCAATTCCTCCAGGTGTCACTACTTGGAACTTCTCAGAAAAGGAGTTATGGCAAAAATGGCACACCTTGTTGAATTATGGCTTATTATAGAGAGCGACCTTGTAGAGGGTGCTCTGCACAAAATATTTGTTGAATTGATCTAAAACTGTTACACAGAATACTAAAGATTGCACTCTAACCAACACATTTATTCTTACTGAATTTGGATCTGTTATGAAGAAATTATGACGTTTTTACCCGAAACACCTGTTTTTGACTAGTTTCAGGACTAGCCACAAACTCTATTTTCCACGGAGTGTCTCCAAAAATACAACGACCCACAAGCTGAGTTTTTTACCACAGATACTTGTATATGTTTCCTCAATAGAATATCAATTTACTGGTATGAATCATTCTAGAAAAAAAGTTATTTCAAAAATGGTGAGATTACCTGAAAAAACATACCTTAAAAAACATCATCAAAAGAATTTATCCTTCCTTGAATTCCGGCCTTCTTTTCTTCACTTTCCTCAAAAATTTGGCTTAGATATCCTTTGGTTACCTCAGACACCTATAGGTATTCAATATGCTCAAGTGTGTCTTAAATGAGAGAGCCTTTCCTCTTCTTTATACTCTCCAAGTAGCTTCCTTAAAAACATCTTCTAGGTCACTTTGCCCACTTTCATTATTTTAGGGTTAACCCACTTCTAATTTCTCCATTAAATTTATTATTGAATTAATTTATTTTGTAATCACTTTGAATTATAGTACACTCATCACGTCACTTTATTATTTATCTCTTTTGGGGCTTCACTCATCACTTCACTTTATTATTTATCACTTCATTCATCACTCATCACGTCACTTTATTTTGGGGCTTCTAGATGACATATGAGGGTCCTCCAACTTCATAAGGCCATAACTCTAGAACCGTGAGGAGTTATGTGACATTCCACATACCATCAGAAATGGAATGACATGTACTATCCATATAGAATAGTATTACCTGAAAATATAACAAAACTCATACAGTTATCCATCAAACAAACTTGGGTCCATTACCCAAACCTGGGTTCTCCAACTTCTCATGGCCATAACTCTCTAACCGTGAGGAGTTATGTGAATTTCCACATACCACCAGAAATGGAATGACAAGAACTATCCATCTAGGATAGTTTCACTGAAAAAATCATTGGCATTCATCTCATTATTCCACAAATAAGCATGGTTTCTCTAACCATACTTCTAGGATAACTCAATCCGCAAAGTGTCTTCCCGTGAGGGATTTCACCATAAGGGGACCACTTTGGAGTTCATCCATTTATACTTATTATCAACCATGACAAGACAATAACGATTCATATTTACATCAAACAATATTGGGTCCATTACCCAACCTTTGTGCTTTGGGGTTTTCTTCAAGGGTTGACATCAATGACAACCAACCTTAATCAACAATCTCCCCCTTTGGCATTGATGGCAACACTCTGATGCAATACTGAAATCATATCACTCATGCTCCCCCTGGAACCATGCCTCTGTCCTCTTCATATGATAAATCTCTCCCCCTTTGTCATCAATGGAAAATGTATCTTTCCATTCGGGATTGCTCCCCCTGACTGAACTATCCTTTTATGGTGCTTCCTCATGTAAATCTAAGACATATAAGATAAGCATTCATTCTGGAGTATAAATAACTCCAAGTCTCTAGCAAATATATTCAAAGGATTCCCGTGGAAGTGGTTTTGTGAAGATGTTTTCCACTTGTTCTTTTGTGCCCACATACTCAACTATGATGTTCTTTTCTGCAACCTACTCCCATAGAAAGTGATACTTTTTTGGAATGTGCTTCATCTTGTAGTGCATCACCGGGTTCTTCGAGATACTGATGGTGCTTGTATTATCACAATATATTGGAATGGGCTCATCGTACTCAACCTGTATATCTATCAAAGTTTTTTCATCCAAAGAACCTATGTACAACATGATGTTGTTGCCATATACTCTTCCTCAGCTGTAGATAAAGATATTGATGAGTGTTTCTTGCTTATCCATGATACTAAACACTCACCCAACTTCATCGGTCATCAATACAACCTACCCAATCTGCATCTATGTAGGCAATAAGTGATAGATTCTTTCTTTTTGGATACCATAATCCAAACTCTTATGTTCCTTTGAGATATCTGAAAATCCTCTTCACTGCTAACACATGTGACTCCTTTGGTGCTGCTTGAAATCGTGCCACCTGTCCAACTACCTGCATTACATCTGGTCTGTATGTTGTCACATATAGTAGGTTGCCAATCATTGACTTGTATTGCCTCTAATCTGTAGACTTTGAATCATCATCTTTTCTCAACTTGCAATTGGTTTGCATGGGAGTGATAACTAGTTTGCATGGGAGTGATAACTAGTTTGCAATCTTCCATTCCGAACCTCTTTATCATTTCTCTGATATACTTGGTTAGAGAAATAAATATTCCTTGGTTGATTTCACATATCTAAAGTCCCAAAAAGAAGGATAGTTTTCCAAGTAATGACATTTCAAATTCATTCTGCATATCTTTTGCAAATTTTTGGCTTAACCTATCATCATCACTACCAAAAATAATATCATCAACATAAACTTCAATTAATAAAATATTACCTTCACTTACCTTGATGTAGAGGTTGTTGTCTACACTTACTTTTATAAACCATGGTTGTTGCAGATACTTATCCAATCTAGAGTACCATGCTCTAGGAGCATGTTTTAGACCATACAAGGCCTTCTTTAATTTACACACATAATCTGTGTTCTCTGGCAACTTAAATCCTTCTGGTTGTTCAATGTAGACTTCTTCTTCAAGTTCCCCATTCAAAAAAGATGATTTTACCTCCATATGATATACTTTAACATTTTTGGAGCATGCATAGGTTAAAAGCAACCTGATTGCTTCCATTCTGGCAACTGGAGAAAATGTCTCTTCAAAGTCGATTCCTTCAATCTGTGCATATCCTTTACATACCAATCTAGCTTTGTTCCTTGTAACTTGTCCATCTTTATTTAATTTATTCCTGAAAACTCATTTTGTGTCGATCACATTCTTATTCTTTGGTCTTGGAACTAGTTCCCAAGTGTCATTTTTCTCTGTTTGATCCAATTCTTCATTCATGGCCTTATTCCAAAATTCATCCTTGTTGGCTTCTTCAAAATGGTTTGGTTCAATTGTAAATAAGAGTGCTAGGTGTGTTTGTTCTGGTGAATGGATTTTTCTTCTAGTCTCAACTCCTGCATCTTTGTTTCTAATAATCTGATCTAAAGGATGATTCTTCTATACTCGTTTGTTAGGTGTCTTTGGAAATACTTGTTGAACTTGCTCTTCTGTTTCTGTCAGATTCTCTTCATCTTCCTCTTCTACTTCATCTTCTGCTTCTTCTTCTTCAAAAAAAAATTCCATTGATTTGTTTTCTTCTTTCTTTGATTTTGGTATGTCCGTTTCATCAATTGTTACGTTGATGCTTTCCACAACTTTGTTCAATCTTAGATTGTAACACTTGTATGCTTTCCTTGTACTTGAGTAACCAACAAGTACTCCTTTGTCCACATTGTTGGCATGTTTTTAGACAGAGGCAGAGTATGCGTATTTGTCATTGATGGCGAAGATCAGCATGATCAGATGGCGAAGATCAGCACGATCAGTAGCGTAGCGATAATGGCAAGATCAGCAGTGTAAGCTCAGAAGGAGGAAAATAGTCAAAGCACGACAAAGGTTTTGTTTCAGAGTTTCGCAGATTGGTAAATCCAAAGGAAAGAGGTTCGAACTCATGATATGCGAAATCGCGATAACAATCCTGATCGTTGGAGTCATAGGACACGTGGCAAGCGATTGGAATTTCTCTGACTTGCACATTGGAGGAGTCAATGGAGCATGGTGTGGGAACTCGCGATATGCGAGATCACGAAAAGATATGGACCATCAAATCATCGAGATCGTGGACCATTGATCAGGCATGACGAAGGCCCGTGAAGTTGTGAAATCGTGATAAGATATTGACCATTGATCCAAGAGGGACATGTGGTGAGGGATTAACGTTTAACTGACTGGAAAGTCAAAGGAGTGAAGTGCTTGTTTGATTGGCAAGTGGTCATATCTCGTGGTCACATTGTCAAGAGCTGGAGAGAAGAGCTAGAGAAGCCAAGCTCTATTTCGGAGTTCGTGACATGGAGAGTCGAGAGAACTCATCACAGAATACCCGAGACACAAAAGTGCGAAATGCGCTTTCAAATAAGGCTGTGGTCACAGCCAGTGGTTACATCTGTGGAAGATGGAGGAAGAAGCTAGCAGAGTTAAGCTTCATCTCGGAGTCTTGGTGATCGTGACTTGGAGTATAGAGATCCTTCATCACAGGAATCGTGATATGCAAGATCGCGATGAGATCTGGACCACTGGATCATTGGAGATCTCGACCATTGATTAGGCTCGATGAAGTTCATAAGTTCGCAAAATACGAAGCACCTTTTGGCGCAGCCTTTGGTCACCGTCGATGGTCACGTGAGGGGAAGAAACTAGCGGTGCTAAGCTCCATCTTAGAGTCTCGACGATCGTGACTTGGAGTGTCGAGACCCTTCATCACAGGAATGTCGAGATGCAAATTCACGAAATTCAAATTCTATTTAGCGCTTGGTCACAACTAGTGGGCATATGAGATAAACACGAAATCATGTGGATTTAATCCAACGGTGTTGGTTAATTGGAAACTTGATCGAAGGGTTATTATTTCACCTCACAGGTAATTGATCAGTTACGATTCAATTAGCATAACCGAATCATGGTTCTTGGACGATTGGCGATTCAGTTGCTGAGGCGTTTTTTCCAAGAAGATTCGAGGTGTAACTAAAGTTGGAGTGTATAAAAGAAACACGCAGTGACTGTTCGTGGTTGGTTTTTCTGATTGAAAAATGAGTTGAACTGTAGAAAGGTAAAACTACAGCATGCGCAGTGTGAAGAAAGCTCAGAGATAAGGAACAGAGGTTGAACAGAAGAGAAAAGGTGAAGAGAGCAGAATGTGCACATATCAAAGAGCATGAGAAGGACAGAGAAAGAACAGATAGATAGAGACAGCAATTCAAGCCAAATATGAACAGTGCAGAAGTGGTAATAATTGATTTATCTGTGTTGTTGGTTATTCAATCATTTATTTATAATCAGGGTGGTAGGGAGGTGCTAGGGAGGATTGTTGTCCTTAGAGGTTCAAGTGGGTTATTGAACACAAGGAGTTGTAGCTTCCATCTTGTTGCAACCAGAAAAACTAGGATGGCAGGGTGGTACAAGAGAGAACAGTTGTTCTCTGTTATACAGGTTGGTGCCTGTGTGACTGGAAGTTGGTGCTTCCATCCAATTGGTGCTGGAACACTTAGGGAATTGTTGCTTCCTTCTAATGGGTGCTATAGAAACCAGAGATTTGTTGCTCTCAAACAAGTTGGAGCTTGTAAAACAAAGGTAGTAGCCTCACATTGAGTCGGTGCTCAATTATAGATTATGTACATAACTTAAAAGACTGCCTATCATTTCGAAGAAGAAGAGGTTTTCTCCCTTTATGGGTTTCCTCGTGAAAATCTGTCTCTGTGTATATCTTATGTGTGAGTGATGCTCATTATTTATGTTGTCCTTATGTAGTATAATATTGATGGTCACTTGGAGAAAGATTAAAAATGGCTTAATTGAATTTATATTGTTTAAGCACAGTAACAACTGATTCACCCCCCCTCTCAATTGTCTTAGTAATTTCAACAATTGGTATCAGAGCGGGTTCCTTTTATTTAAAGGTAGATATGTAAGCTTAAACATGACAAGTCATGAAGGGGATTCAGCCAGTAAGCCTCCTCTGTTTGATGGAACAAATTCTGCCTTTTGGAAGGTTAGAATGAGAACATACCTAATGGCCTTAGGTGTTGATGTTTGGGATGTAGTAGAGACTGGATACATAAATCCTGTTGTGCTAGCTTCCAAGGATGATAAGTTAGAATTTAGCCTTGATGCTAAGGGAATGTAGTAGAGATCGAATACATAAAGCCTGTTGTGCTAGCTTTCCAAGGATGATAAGTTAGAATTTAGCTTTAATGCTAAGGGAATGAATGTTATCTTGAATGGACTTGCATAAGCCGATTTTGTACAGTGATGCACTTAGAACCCGCCAAAGAAATGTGGGATAAACTTATTAGCATCTATGAAGGAAATGAGAGAAGATGTCAAACTTCAAACATTTAGGTTGAAGTTTGAACAACTAAAGATGAATGAAGATGAACTAGTTAGCAAGTATTTTAAGAGTTGAAGAACTTGCAGGAATGCCATGAAGGGTCTTTGTGAGAAGTTTGAAGAATCAATTTTAGTTCTAAGATTTTAAGATCTTGCTTGATAAATTTAATCCAAAAGTCTTTGTAATAGAAGAACAAATGATTTTAAAAATATGTCCATTGATCACCATGGGAACTTTAACTGCATATGAAATGAGAATCAACAAAGATAAATCCATTACTAGAGAAGCATCTTTAAAGCAAACAAGAATGTTGATTCTGATTTAGATGATATTGAGGCAAAATTTGTGAGAAGGTTAAAGAAAGGATCAGAAAATATCAAGGCAAGCTTTCCTCTCAAATGTTTTAACTGTGGTAAGATAGGTCATTTTGCATCTAAGTGTCCCCATCAAAAATACCAAAACTCCGATGATGAAAAGAAGTACAAATTCAAGCAATATAGTAAAAGAAAAGTTTGTGTGCAAATAATGACAATTCCCTCTAAGACATAGATAGTGATTGATCATGTGAAGATAAAGTGAATGATTTCCAAGCTTTCATGGCTATGGGAGATCTTGATGATGAAACACACAGGAGGTGAAACGGATGATGAAGAAGCTGTGGTGGATATGGAAGGTGAATTAACTAGTGCTTTGGAAGAAATTGACAGACCCATATGTAAGAAGAGAAAAACAAAAAACGCTTTGTTGGTGAAAAATGAATGGTGAAAAAACCTGATGAAAACTCTTCTCTACCAAAAGTGGGAATTAGAAGAGGCAAAGAAAAGAATACATACTGAAACAAATGGGCCAGAGAAGAAGCAGGGTGTGAAGCCTGAAGAAGAAGAGATAGTAAAAACCGAAAAAGAAATGGAGAAGTTTAACGATTGTATCACCAAAATTTGCCAAGTATTAAAGCCTTAGAAGGATTAACCTCCATTCTAAATCAGCAAAGGAATCCAAAGCTGAAAGCCGGTTTGCCATGAAGAAGGATCAAGTAGTGATCATTCAAGTAATACAGAACCCAACAAGTTTGTCAAAACTACAATCATTGACAATAACCACCACCTCAAGAAATAAAGAAAGAAAATCATCCACCAAAGAAGGGGAATGAAAGAAAAAAGTACCCTAACCTAATCAGAGATCAAAGAAATAACACAAACACATTTTCTGATCAAAGAACTCATCAGCATGGAAGAAATCGAATACAACCTTTTTCCAGGTACAGAGGTTTTTCTATGGTTATTGTTTTTCTGTTCTAACTTTGGTCACAAAGCTGTAAATTGTTCTTTAAGATCTAGATATTTGAAATCAAGATACTCAAGGAATAATTATCCGCCACAACAAAGATTGAGACAGCCAAGAAAACAAACGACCACATACCATAAATCATGTGATGGATGGAGGAAGGACGTAGGTGAAACATAACAACAAAGTTATGAGTATAACAATTGTTATGATCTGTTATTCATGAACCGAATGTTACAACTGCCATACTATGGACATAAAGCTTCAAAATGTCGCTTAAGAAACTATAATCCGTGATCTGAATCCTACTATTGAAAATTTCGTTTGGAAGAAGAAAGAAGATGACCAGTGTGTGGATTATGTTATCAGCCCAAAGACAAAAGAACTCCTGGTATATTGACATTGGATGTTCCAAACATATGATTGGAGACAAAAAGTAAGTTTCTAACTCTAAGTGAAAGCAACTAGGAATGTAACTCTTTGGAAATGATGCACTGTGAAAATAAAGGTAAAGGAATGGTAAGTTTGAGTAATGGCAAGGGAAATTCAAGATGTGTTGTTTGTGGTAGGCCTTAAAACATAATCTTGCTAGTGTCATTCAAGTTCGTGGACCAGATGTGAAGTCATTTTTAATTCTAAAGACTATAGAATAAAATCAGTGAATTCAGGATGTACGAAGGTAAAGGGATAAGAAATAGAAAAACAATGTCTATGTGTTAAAAGAAGAAAAAGAAGAATGTCACTTTAAGTAAGTATGATGAAAGTTGGTTGTGGCATAGGAGACTTGACACCTTAAATTTTGATCATATAATCAAGATCAGAAACAATGGGCAGTAAAAGATCTTCCTCAAGATATCAAAGCCATATGACTCGTTTGTAAATCCGCTAGATAGGAGCTTACTCTCGACTCGCCTAAATCTAAAACTTTCCTTCATCAAAAAAACCTCTCCAAGTATAGTACATATGGATTTATGTGGACCATCAAGGAAAGAAGGGTACGTGAAAGAAAATATTTTATGTTGATTATTGATGATTATTCTAGACTAACATGGGTTGCCTTTTGAAGGAAAAATCTAAAGTATTTGAAAATTCAAAGTGTTTAAGGCTCCCATCGAGAATCAAACAAGAAAAAGATTAAAGGCACAAGGTCTGATAGAGGAGGAGACTTCAATTCATGGAACTTCAAAGAGTTCCCAGGATAAACATGGGATTAAATGAGAGTACACAATTCCAAGGATCCCATAGCAAAATGGAGTTGTTGAGAGGCGTAATAGATCAAGACAGCAAAATGGAAAGATCAATGATGAATGCAAGGAACATACCTCAAACATATTGTAGAATCAATTCATACAACCTTTCATATCCTTAACAAAGCTCACATCAATACATAGTGACAAGACTCCCATGAACTATGGTTTGGAAGACCTGCTCAACTAAGGTTTTAAAGTCTTTGGGAGTAAATGTTATATTAAGAATAAGGATGAAAATATTGGCAACATGATGACAGGGTTGATGAAGGTATCTTTGCCATACAAACAAGAAGGATATAGATGCTTTAATAAAAGTTTGCATAAACTAGTTGATTGCATAGACACAAAAGTTGATGAAGAAATCCTGGTCAGAAATGTAAGCAGTACTGAACCAAGCACAGAAGATATAGTTGAAGTTACGAATAAGAATGTGTCCAAGGATCAGGAAGAGAAGAATCTGAATTAGATGAAGATACAAATACTTAGGCTAACATAAATCAACAGAAAAAAAACCCACCTCCTAATCCATTAGAAAGAATCATCCTGAAAATCAGATAATTGGAGATATAAATGCTGAGTTCAAAACAAGAAGGAAATTGATTAAAGATTCATAACAATATCATGTTTCCTTTATCTAAGGACTGAACCCAAGTACCTTTATGAAGCCCACCAACATGATGATTGGATTAGAGCTACGAATGAAGAGCTTGATCAGATTGGCAAGAACAACACTTGGGAGCTTGTACCCAGACCCGAAGATAAGAATGTAATAGGTTCCAAATGGGTGTTCAAGAATAAAAATGAATGAAAAAGGACAAGCTGTTAAAATAAAGCCAGATTGGTTTGTAAAGGGTATGCACAAGTTGAAGGTCAAGATTTTGATGAAACCTTGCACCGCTAAGCAATATTGGAAGCCATCATAATGTTCCTTGAATATTCACGCCATAAGAACTTTAAAGTGTATCAAATGGATGTTAAGTCAGCATTTCTTAATGGAGATCTAGAGGAAGAAGTATATGGAACAACCTGGAAGGATTCTCTTTGACAGATAATCCCAATTATGTTTGCAGATGAAGAAGGCCTTATATGGGATCCTAAACAAGACACCACGAGCTTGGTATTATAGACTGGACAAATTTTTACAAGACAAAGGGTTCAAGAAAGGTATTGTTGACAACAATCTCTACATTAAGTCTGAAGGTGATAACTTACTAGTTGTTTTGGTTTATATAGATGATATTATTTTTGGTTGCACTAATGAATCATCTGTCCAGTGGTTTGCTAACTCTATGCAAACAGAATTTGAGATTTTCATGATAGGAGAACTGTCATATTTTCTTGGTTTACAAGAAAATCAAAGTTCTGCAGGAATATTTATCTCTCAAGAAAAATATTTGAAAGAGATTTTGAAGAAATTTCAGATGGAGGATTCCTCTCATGTTAGTACACCTATGGTGGTTGGTTGCAAGCTTAGTAAATATGATATGTCACCCGATGTTGATCAAAGGACATATTGATCAATGATAGGCAGTCTTTTGTACATCACAGCATCCTGTCCTGATATAATGCAAGTTGTTGGAATGGTAAGTCACTATCAATCTACTCCTAAACAAAGTCATCTAGTAGCAGTAACAAGGATATTCAAGTACTTGAAAGGCACAATGAATTACGGTCTGTGGTATCCCAGAAATCAGAACTTTCAGTTAACTGCTTATTCATATGCCAATTGGGCAAACTATGTTGATGAGAGAAAAAGCACCAGTGGAGGAGCATTCTTTCTAGGTGACTCATTAGTAGCATGGTTTAATAAAAAGCAAGGATCCATTTCATTATCAATTACAGAGGCAGAATACATTGTTGATGCTACTTCCTGCACACAAATTTTCTGGATGATACAAACTCTTGCAGATTTGAAGGTTACTTACACTGATCCCATTTCACTTCACTGTGATAAAACTAGTGCCATCAATCTCTCTAAGAATCATGTACTTCATTCAAAATCTAAGCACATACCAATAAAATACCATTTTCTAAGAGAACAAGTTACAAACATAATTGTTCAAGTGAATTGTATTCCTTCCACAGAACAGATAGATGATATCTTTACTAAACCGTTAGCAGTGACCCCTTTTGGATATCTTCATCAAAAGTTGGGGGTTATAACTTCTTTTGTCTAATCTGTTCACATGATCAGGGGGAGTACTTATTGAATATCTGTTGTATTTCTAAGTTTCTCATAGTTGACAGGGGGAGTATGTACTGCAACAGCTCAGGGGGACCGTGTTTCTTCTTTGACATTGATGTCAAAGGGGGAGAAAGTGTGGTAAATTTCAAGGATGCTACAGTGGTGGTAATTTGTAATTTCAAGGATGCTATAGTGGTATAGTTGCATGTTTTTCAAGTGATTGCCATCAATGCCAAAGGGGGAGATTGTTGGCATGTTTTTAGACAGAGGCGGAGTATGCGTATTTGTCATTGTTGGCGAAGATCAGCACGATCATATGGCGAATATTAGCATGATTAGCAACGTAGCGATAATGGCAAGATCAGCAATGTAAGCTCAGAAGGAGGAAAACAGTCAAAGCACGACAAAGGTTTTGTTTCAGAGTTTCACAGATCGGGAAATCCAAAGGAAAGATGTTTGAACTCGCGATATGCGAAATCGCGATAACAATCCTGACCATTGGAGTCATAGGACACATGGCAAGCGATTGGAATTTCTCTGACTTGCAAATTGGAGGAGTCAACGG
Organism: Picea sitchensis; assembly: GCA_010110895.2. NCBI lineage: Eukaryota > Viridiplantae > Streptophyta > Pinopsida > Pinales > Pinaceae > Picea > Picea sitchensis. Next base: position 83,163 of record SNQJ01S0006287.1, on the reverse strand, counting down.
AGCATGGTGTGGGAACTCACGATATGCGAGAACACGAAAAGATATGGATCGTCGAATCATCGAGATCGTGGACCATTGATCAGGCATGACGAAGGCTCGTGAAGTTGCGAAATCGCAATAAGATCTTGACCGTTGATCCAAGAGGGACATGCGGCGAGGGATTAATGTTTCGCTGACTGAAAAGTCAAAGGAGCAAAGTGCTCGTTTGATTAGCGAGTGGTCATATCTCATGGTCACATTGTCGAGAGCTGCAGAGCATAGCTAGAGAATCCAAGCTCTATTTCGAAGTTCGTGACATGGAGAGTAGAGAGAACTCATCACAGAATACCCGAGATGCGAAAGTGTGAAATGCGCTTTCAAATAAGGTTGTGGTCATAGCCAGTGGTTACATATGCGGCAGATGGAGGAAGAAGATAGCGGTGTTAAGCTCCATCTCGGAGTCTCGGCGATCGCGACTTGGAGTATCGAGATCCTTCATCATAGGCATCACCATATGCGAGATCGTGATGAGATATGGACCGTTGGATCATTGGAGATCTCGACCGTTGATCAGGCTCGATGAAGTTCATAAGTTCGTGAAATACGAAGCGCCTTTTGGCACAGCCTTTGGTCACCGTCGGTGGTCACGTGAGGGGAAGAAACTAGTGGTGCTAAGCTCCATCTCAGAGTCTCGGCGATCATGAATTGGAGTGTCGAGACCCTTCATCACAGGAATGTCGAGATGCGAATTCACGAAATTCAAATTTTGTTTAGCGCTCGGTCACAACTAGTGGGCATATGAGATAAACGCGAAATCCTGTGGATTTAATCCAACGGTGCTAGTTAATTGGAAACTTGATCAAAGGGTTACTGTTTCACCTCATAGGTAATCGATCAGTTACGATTCAGTTAGCAGAACCGAATCATGGTTCTTGGACGGTTGGTGATTCAGTTGCTGAGGCGTTTTTGCTCAAGAAGATTTGAGGTGTAACTAAAGTTGGAGTGTATAAAAGAAACACGCAGTGACTGTGCGTGGTTGGCTGTTCTAACTGAAAAATGAGTTGAACTATATAAAGGTAAAACTACAGCATGCACAGTGTGAAGAAAGATCAGAGATAAGGAACAAAAGCTGAACAGAAGAGAAAAGGTGAAGAGAGAAAAATGTGCACATATCAAAGAGCATGAGAAGGACAGAGAAAGAACAGATAGACAGAGACAACAAGTCAAGCCAAATATGAACAGAGCAGAAGAATAGTGTAGCGGAGAAGAATTGTAGAACAGTGAAGAAGTGGTTAGAATTGATTTATCTGTGTTGTTGGTTATTCAATCATTTATTTATAATCAAGGTGGTAGGGAGGTGCTAGGGAGGATTGTTGTCCTCAGAGGTTCAAGTGGGTGCTTGAACACAGGGAGTTGTAGCTTCCATCTGGTTGCAACCAGAAAAACCAGGGTGGCAGGGTGGTGCAAGGGAGAACAGGTGTTCTCTATTATACAGGTTGGTGCCTGTGTGACTGGAAGTTGGTGCTTCCATCCAGTTGGTGTTGGAACACTTAGGGAGTTGTTGCTTCCTTCTAGTGGGTGCTAGAGAAACTAGAGAGTTGTTGCTCTCAAACAAGTTGGAGCTTGTAAAACAGAGGTAGTAGCCTCACATTGAGTTGGTGCTCAATTATAGATGATGTACATAACTTAAAAGGCTACCTATCATTTTGAAGAAGAAGAGGTTTTCACCATTTATGGGTTTCCTCGTGAAAATCTGTCTCTGTGTATATCTTATGTGTGAGTGATGCTCATTATTTATGTTGTCCATATGTAGTATAATATTGATGGCCACTTGGAGAAAGATTAAAAATGGCTTAATTGAATTAATATTGTTTAAGCACAATAACAATTGATTCACCCCCCCTCTCAGTTGTCTTAGTAATTTAAACACATATGAGAGTCAAACTTTCTCATTCTAACATCTTCTCTTTTGATGTAGCATTTGCTTCCAAAAACTCTGAAGTGATTCACATTTGTTGGTCTTCCTTTCCATAGCTCGTAGGGAGTTTTATTAGTGTTGTTTCTGAGCATTACTTTGTTTTGAATGTGAACTGTTGTATGCACTGCCTGTGTCCAAAATATATCTGTCAATTTGGAATCCATTAGCATTGTTCAAGCCATTTCATGTACTGTCTTGTTCTTTCTTTCAACAACTCCATTCTATTGAGGTGTCCTATCAATGGAGAATTGCCTTTTTATTCCATGACTACTGCAGTAGTCCATAAATTCCTTTGAAGTGAACTCTCATCCATTATCAGATCTCAAGCATTTGATTCTTGAATCCATCTCATTTTCAACCATTTCCTTGTAGATATTAAAGTTTTCAAAAGCTTTTGACTTGTTCTTGAGAAAGAAAACTGCAGTCATTCTTGTATAATCATCAACTAATAACATAAAGTATCTCTCACCTTTTAATCCCTTTGTTGTAGTTGGTTCAACTAGATCAGTATGCACAATTTCCAATGGTCTTGTTGTTGAATATTCCTTTGATTTGAACCTGGTCTTTGTTTGCTTTCCTTGTTGACAATGCTTGCATAAAGTTTTGGTTGGTTTCGTGATTTGGGGAATTTCTCTTACTGCTTCTCTTTTGTTGACTTTGACAAGGTTATCAAAATGCATGCGACCCATTATTCTGTGCCATAGCCAACTTTCATCTTCCTTTCCTAGACAACACTTTTCATTTCCAATTTCACTTAACACATATATGTTGTTTGAAGTTCTTGCAGCTGTACCGACCAATTTCCCTGAACCTTCTTCTTATCTCACACTTTTGTGAATCGAAAGTAACTTTATGACCTTGGTTACACATTTGACTCACACTTAGAAGATTATGTTTCATATCTTCTACCAGTAGAACATTTTGTGCCTTTTTATTCTTGTTCCCAATTCGGACTGTGCCTTCTCCAATGATTTTGGTTGAATTATCATTTCCAAAGGAGATTGATCCATTTCTTTCCTTTCGCAATGTAAGAAATTTGTCTCTATCACATGTCATGTGTTTTGAACACCCACTATCAACATACCAACCATGTTTCTTCTGCTTAGCTTATAGAGCGACTGTGCATTCTTCATTGCTATATTGATCTTGCTTTCTTATCCATGTCGTTTTCTGAGGTTCTTGTCTGTGACTGTTGTTATTCTGTTGAGGTCCTTTAGGAGGGATTGTCATTCTGCAATTTTTTTCCATGTGTCCAAAATTGTTACATTTGTCACATTCCACTTCAATGCTCAAAGATTCAAACATGTTGTAACTTCTTCTTTGTATTTCACTAGGTCTTCGTGAGTAACCCCTTTATATAGGACTCTCAAAATTGTTATTGTTTATGTTGTTAGCTCTGCAATTCACAACTTTGTGTCCAAAATTATTGCATGCATAACATAAACCAAAAAATATAGTTTGATACTTGGGATTTGAAGATCTTCTTAAAGAAGGTGCTCTTATGAATCCTTCTTCTTCTTGAGGCCTATCTGTCTGTTGTTGATTCTAAAATCTGAATCTTCTCAGTGGAGGAGTGTCCCTGTAATCTTCTTTGTACATTTTCATATCCCCTTTGATTGTTTCTGCATAGCTTTTTGGATTTGTTTCTTGCTCTGTTGTTTTGGAGCTTGATCCCTTTTCTATCTGATTGTATCCAAGTCTAGACTTGTCAAGATGAGATTTTTGACTGTTGATAATGTTATCCAGAACTTTTGAGCTATTCTACATATTTTTCTTTTGAATATCCTTTCTTAGTGTGACAATCTTTGCTTCCAAGTTTCCAATGATCTTGTCCTTTTCTTCTAGTTGTTCTTTGAGTGCTTCTTCAATTCTTTTATCTTCTTCTATTTGAACCTTCAATCTTGTGATCATTTGTTCTAGTTCTCGAGTGTCCTTTTTCTTGTCTAGTTCTATTTGTAGTTTCTTGTTTTTCTTCTTTTCTCTTCTGATAACTTCTATGGCACACATTAATTCTTCTCGATAGTCAACTTCTGCCTCTTCAATTTCGTCTTCGACTTCTTCATATCCTTCTTCAACTTCTTCATATTCTTCTTCAAAGTCTTCTTTTTCAGAATCTTTTACTGCCATGAATAGAACTCTTCCTGTCTCATTGTCACTGATTTCATCTTCACCTGATGATGTGATGTCTTCTTTGATGCATAAGATTTGCTTGAAATATTTCTTTGTAGTTCTTTTGCCTTTATATGTGTGTTTTCCTTTTGAGTAACCTTCATCATTTATTTTTTTCTTATGAGGGCATTTGTTAACAAAATGACCAATACCATCACAATTAAAACAAATTAAAGGAAGCTTACCTCTATAACTACCATTGGTTCCCTTGTTCAGTCTTTTGACGAAGTTGGCCACTTCTTCATCATCTTATGAGACGTCATTGTTGCTTCTATATTCTTCTTGTTCCCTTTTCTTTTGCTTTGATATTTTGGATTCTTTGAAGGTTGTTTCTTTTACATCTGGATTTTCCTGTTCAGTTCTCATTTCATATGCTGTGAAGATTCCATGTAGTTCATCCATGCTTATTGAGTTCAGAAACGATCTTTCTTCTAGTGTTGATATATTAGGGTTGAATCTCATAGGAAGAGATCTTAGTACCTTTTGAACAATTACATATTCTTCGATTTCTTCTCCCAATCCTATGATTGCATTCATTGTTTCGTCAACTCTTAAGAAGTAGGCTACAATATTCTCATCTTCCTTCATTTTTAGTTGTTCGAACTGACCTCTATAAGTTTGAA
>SNQJ01S0006287.1:62522-75471 GCA_010110895.2 Picea sitchensis | reverse complement strand
AAATCTCTTAAACCACTTTGACTACTTTGACCTTTTGGGGCTTCTAGATGACATATGAGGGTCCTCCAACTTCGTAAGGCCATAACTCTCAAACCATGAGGAGTTATGTGACGTTCCACATACCACTAGAAATGGAATGACATTTAATATCCATATAGAACAATATTAACTGAAAATATATCAAAAATCATATCGTTATCCATCAAACAAACTTGGGTCCATTACCCAAACCTGGGTTCTCCAACTTCTCATGGCCATAACTCTCTAACTGTGAGGAGTTATGTGACGTTCCACATACCACCGGAAATGGCATGAAAATAACTATCCATATAGGATAGTTTCACTGAAAAATTCACTAGCGTTCATCTCATTATTCCACAAATAAGCATGGGTTCTCTAACCATACTTCTAGGATAACTCAATCTGCAAAGCGTCTTCCTGTGAGGGCTTTCACCATAAGGGAACCACTTTAGAGTTCATCCATTTCTACTTATTATCAACCATGACAAGACAATAACGAGTCATCTTTACATCAAACAATCTTGGGTCCATTACCCAACCTTTGTGCTATGGGGCTTTCTTTAAAGGTTGACATCAATGATAACCAACCTTAATCAACAGACAAATTAAAAGAAAATAAATTGCCACAACCATTTAACAAATATCTTATTAAGTTAGACAATGTAAATCGTCAGGGTTGCAAACCTTTTAGTCTAATTTAAAAACAAACAAACAAACATATCCTTGAACATAAAAACTATTCATAATTGAACAAGCCATGTTTTACTACCATCACAATTGACAATAGAAATTTTGATAGCACCAGTTTCACCAATCAAATAGAATATTCTTATGCGGAGAAATTCTTATCCATGTTCATTTTTTTTTCTAAAATAGGTTAGTACATTATTTTAGAATTGTAACTCACCTGCTGGTTTACTAATCGAGAGAGTATCACCATTACAAATCCACCTACATTCTAAGAAAGATTATCCGTAAAGTATCCATTAGGGTCTATCAAATTGAAAATGTTAATGTAAAATCACTCACCCTCCATTTTGAACATCATTTATTACAAATAGGAATAAGAAATCTTGTTATCAAAATTAACCCCAAGCATGACTATGTGCTTCTATGATATCACTAATAACAATTTTAAAATACTATCTAAGTTTTCTTGCATTGTATAATGTTATTGTGCCATTTTTAGAAGAATACTATATGCATGTCACTCACTAGTGTAGGAAATGCACCAATTGCTTGAATAAATGTTCGCATGAATAACAAAGGAAGTGGTGTTTTTTCAACCTACCCAAACAACAAAAACTTGCCATAATTTTATTCTTGCACATGCTATAAAATAATAAATGGACAAAAAGAAAAAAAATGGTATTACATACAAGTTGATTTAACACTTTTGCTAAAAATTGCATGAAAAAAAAAGACCATATATCCACATGCTTGAAAATATGATTTTAGAAAGTTGAAAGATTTAGTCATAGCATTCATTAGTAATAGGGTGAAATTTAATTTGTTGGGTATTGACTCCAATATTTTCTAGCCAAGATACTACTACTTGAATGGCAAGCCTTTTCGAAGCATTCTGATTTAAGCATGTGCATGCAATATCAAGTACCTGCAACATATGTTCCTCATACCAATTATTACGCATTAAGGGGTCAAAAACCTTATCACTCTTCCCCTCAGACCTCATTTGTTGAACCCATTCCACCAAATCCCTACAACCAATTGGCTTGTAGACATCCACGGGCCTCTTTCTCATGAGAAACTCTAAAATCACAACCCCAAAGTTGTACACATCACCCTTGTGAGTGGCCTACCAAGATTATCCATACTCTAGGGGAATGTATCTAAGTGTGCCCACAATTTCCATGCTCACGTGAGTATCAAAAGTTAAAATCATCTTTGAAAGGCTTAAATCTGCCAAATGAGCTTCAAATTTATCATCTAAAAGAATGTTGCTTGACTTGATATTAAGATGTACAATGTGAGGCTCACATACCCTATGCAAATATGCCAATCCCATACATGCTCCTTGAGAAATTCGCATCCTTGTGGACCGGTCGAGAATTTAGGCTCCATCAAGCCTTTCATAAAACCAATGATACAAACTTGCATTTTCCATATAGGAATAAATCAACAATTTTTCATTCCTATACTTGAAGTATACTTGAAATGACACTAGATTCTTATGTTGGGTTCTTGATAGAGCTTCCACTTCTGCCTAAAATTCACACTCCATCTGACCACATTCTCCTATCAAACTTTTAATTGCAATTTTTATGCCATATGCCAAAGTGGCTCTATATACCAATCCAAATCATCCACATCCAATGAAGTTTTCCTGGTCAAAAATGCCAATAGATTTTAAAATATATGCATTAGAAATATCCTTATGACGATTATTATGGAATAACAACACTAAGTTAGATCCCAAGGCATCAGAAATCCTGTGAGGCATGTCAAAAAATATATCGTTTGTAACTCCCTATTATGTCACATATCTTCTTGATTGAATCCAAAGAACTATGTCTAGAAGAAAAGCAATCCCAATACCAACACTGATGGTTATGCCAAGAATGGTATTTCTTTCCATCCTATTGATTCTGTGTGTATCCATTGTAGGTCCCGATATTCCCATTGATTAATTGCAGGTAGTAGTAAGAGGTTGGCCACAAAAACCAAGGTTTCCTTTAAAGCTAGACTTGTTAAAGGTAAAAAATTGATGTCTAGAAGGTATTAATCCCTGTAAATGATTATTAGATACATTGAACCTTGCTAGGAATGTGAGATCCTTCAGGGATGGTGGTATGATTCCAACAAAATTATTTTTTGACAGATCTAAGATCTCTAGATTTTTCAAGTTAGATAGTGTGTCTAGGATGATCCTTAGGAAATTATTATGACTCAAATATACAATGTGAAGCATTTTCATCTGCCCAATCTCAAGACTTAGAGTTCCACTAAGATTGTTTCTGGCCAAGCATAGTGTAGGGGGGAGATTAGACAAATGATTGTATTGCATCCCAAAAGAATTTTGATTTTGCTTTATATATAAAGGAGGCTCAAAGGAAGTTTGATTTGCTACAGGGGGTGTTTGTATTGAATTAAAAATAGGTAACTCCATAAGATGCCTTGGAATTGGTTCTGATAGAGAATTATTTGACATGTCCAAATAAAAAAGATATTGAAGAGTGTTTAACCAAATAGGAATAACGTTGTTCAAGTTATTCCAGGAAACATCCAAACTGTAAAATTGGACAATTTTGGAGCCAATCTAGAACTTTCCCTGAAAGAGCACAATTTCCAAGACCTAATGTCTGGAGCATAAGAAATCCATGTATATCAATTGGAAGCATATCCCCATTAAAATTCATTAATAGAATCAATATGGTAAGGTTATGATAGTCATATGGAATCATTAGGGCACTTGTAAGATTAATCAAGTTGTTGTTTGAGATGGAGAAAAAGGAGAGAACATGAAGGGATTTCGTGCGAGGAATTTCACCACTTAATTTGTTTCTTGGTAGGATCATTGACTGGATTTTTTGCAGGTCCAGAAGCTATGCGAAATACTGCCAGACAAATTGTTTCTAGCTAAATCCAAATAAATCAGGTCATGTAGGCTTGTAAAATTTAGTTGAATAACTCTTATCTTCATGGTAGAAAAACAAATGTTTCAACATACTTGGAGAACGACAGCAAAAGTGCAATAGTTCGACTTGTTATTTCACAAGTTGTAGGTTGGGCAAAGCTCGACCCAACCACCAAGTGGCGACAACTAAGGGACACTATACCCAATGTCACCTCGATATAGGTCTCACGCTTCAAGGGTAACTAAGTCACTCTAGGGAGGCGATCCCGGTGACCCTGAGGGGATTGAGATGGATGGAAGGGAAGCCAAAATTTCAATGATGGAAAGAGAAAAGAGGCTTTGATGACTAGTCTTCGAGTGGTTTAAAGTTTCCAAGTCTTTGGGTACCTACAAAAGTGATTGTACATGCCAAGACACAAGAAAATCCACACTTGCATATAGTATGTTAGGTGGACAAGAAGTTAATATTTTTGTCCCTAATTTGGAGCAATCAAACAATATTAACTATCAACAATATAGAGGCTACAATTAAAGCTGCTACAATTTCAGTTAAATATGCAATATTTGAACCAACAATGACTAGTCTAGCTTGCACCGAATAGCATGAAACTTGAGCATTCAAACAAGTCTATTATAAAACATTTATGCAGAGAATTTATCATCCTTATGTTTGTATCATATAATGCATTACAACAGAAAAATTACCCAATGAAAATTGCCCAAAAGTTGACCAAAAGTGTGTTGCAACAAGTAGAATAAGAGGGAAAAATTTTAGCTTAAGTCTAGGATTAGTTTGTGAGATATTCGGGTTAGAACAATTAGGGTTTATGCATCCTTATGGTTGTAGGGTTAGTTCATTAACAACAGCAATAATTGTTTGAATAAAGAAGATGCCTCAAGAAGGCAAGGATGCTTGTAGCATCAAGTATACAATCCAAGTGAGAGAACATCAAAAAGTGAAATTGCCACGCTTACAAATGCAAAGATTTTGTATCTCCAATGAAAAATTGAAAAAGGATTAGTGCCTTACTATTGGGTTTATGGGGACAATGAAATAGATGGCTTGGCTAAGCACTTTGGGGTGTATTCTCTTGTAATTCCCAAGTGTAGGTAAGTCAATCTATGGGATGCCAAGAGGGTGTACACCCTTGTAATTCTCTTGGCACAACCTTGAAAAGTAATTGACCTTGAAACTGAAACTTGGATGAAAAATGTTTGATCTACAAAGCCCTAGGGGTGTAAGCCCTAGGGGTGTAAGCCCTTTTACTTCCTAGGGTTTGCAAAACAAACCAAGGTGACCTTGGAGGATGTACGCTCTCGTAGTTCTCCAAGACACCTTGTGAAAAATGACCTTTCTTGAACAAGCAAACAAACCTTGGGGAGTGTTTATGTCGTTATACTCCTCCAAGGGTTTTAACCAACAATAATTATGGAAAGAGCAAGACAAAAGACAATAAATGCATATTTTTTCCTTACCAATTCCACAATAATCTAGATCAAACCCTAATCTTCCAAGTTAAGTCCATCCACATACATAAGAAAGAGTCTCCAAGCATAATGCATCGCTTTTCACCATCAATAACAAGAACAAACCATAACAATATGCAAAAGAGAGAAAAACCTCCAAGGCTAGTGAAAATTTCAACCAAAGACCTCTCACAATGGGAGAGTTAAGTTATGAAATGAGATCTTATGATCTCTCTTTATACAAAATGTCTCCAAAATAGTTTGTCCACATAATTTTAGGGTAAACCACAAGACTAGGGGTCAACAACCCTAATCTTGCCCCTTTTGCAAAATAATAATAAACAACTCACTTAAAATTTATTTTTACACAAAAAGAAACCCTAATTCAAGGTGACATCACCCCTTTAGGGGAAGTTTTGACACGAGGAGAAAGTTGTTGATGTTGGAGGAGTGTAGTTAGGATTCCCAAAGCCACATGTGAATCATCCAGTTCATTTTCTTCATGGTCAAAGCCTCATTCTCCTCAAAACGTCCTTGTGCCAATGAATGATAACCTCACCACCAAACCCTAGCCCTCCTAGGTGACATCTTGCCTCTAAAGGTGACGTTTTCCTTTCCTAGGAAAAAGGTTTGGCATGTGAGGGATAGGTTATGTCATCCACAATGTCTTCTAGGCCTCCTAAGGTATGTCTCTATCACCTGACATGTGGGCCCTTGGCATCCACCTGTGGGATTCAAGCCCCATGGAAACCCAAGCTAGTCTTGTTCCTCCAAAACTGTCCACCAATTAGGTCTTTCACAGACAAATAAGCACGCCCTCCAAGGATATCAAGTCAAAATATCATGATAAGTGAATCGAGTCAATAAATGAGCCACCTAAGCATGTGCATCAAAGATTACCCTGTCAAAAAATTAAGTGTTCAAAGACATTATGTGACTTGCCAAGCTTGGATATGTGAGGATTGACGAGGTGTCCTATTGGGTAGATCTTTCCCTGGGTCAAGGAGTGTTTCCAAGAGATCCCTGTCTAATCCATGTAAAGTGGATGAAGTGGTTAAGGGTGAATACTCAATGGGCATGGGGTTCATGACATACGAGGGGTTGTAGTGTCGCATCCATGGGTGCCTTTGTAGAGGGTGTGTGGCACCTTCGTTTGCAATGCAATTTTTCCAAGCCCATCATTTTTCCATTCTTTGCTTCTTTCAAAATTTAGGGACAAGTTCAAGGCCACTATCCTGGCGTGGTGTCCAAATAATGACAGTGTCACTCACAAATACCTAGTGGAAATAAAAAGGTTATCTCGTGATGAGACCCCCTTTCTCTCAGCCATGCAACTAAGAGCCATTACCCTGGCTTGGTGAGTAGATGATGGTAATGTCATACCACTAAATATCCATGATCATGATAGGCTGGCTCGTGATGATACCTCCTATCCTCCAACTAATCTTTCAAGCATTCTTAATCATTATTCTTGTGGGTGCTCCTTTTCTTACAGATAAGTGTTTCATTGATTTCTTGGGGGATCCCTAGGCAAAGCATCTGGAAGGTTTATACATAGGATTTTATATTTTAACCAAGATCAATCCCTCTGGGCCTACATCCCCTTCATCACATAGAATGAGGGACAACCCCTTCTTGGATCAATATACCCTAAAGTCCCAAGAGATAAGAAAATAAGGGGGGGGGGGATGGGTTAAGTGATTAAAATTGGTAAGTATGGTCAGGAATGGTACAATGGATTTTCAATGGAGTTCCTAGTAGAAAACCCATCTCCAAGGAAGACCACTTACTAGGGAACAATGTCAACCACCAAGGTGAAGCAGGGCAAAAGGCATAATGTCCAAGCATATGTTGTGAAATCTAAAGCAATCTAAGATACAACATACTCAAATGCCTCAAATATTGAAATGACACTCACCATAATACCTTACTTGTACCTCACGGAGTAAGGCCCAGTTCCTCTCCGAAGCCAGCTTGTGTGGTGGATGCTATCCGGAAATCCCGACCTCTGTGGTGGTGAGAAGGGTCTCCATCTACTTAAGTGGATATTGTTGGTCATGTTGTCTCTCCATAGTCCATATTTGCAACGTGAGGGCCTCGAGACATGATCTCCTTAGTTATCCCAAAAAATGGGGATAACACAGCTTCATTGATGTCCATAGCATTGTTGAAAAGAGCTCCAATGCATCATCATTTTACTCATTTTGAGCATACCCTGCAATTATAGAAGTCGATGAAACCACATATGGTTGAGATATTTTGTCAAACACTTGGCATGCATCTTCTTCAAACATTGTTAGGCTAGTGCATGCCTTGAAAATGATAGTGAAGGTTGGTGGTTTTGGCTTTATGCCTTGTAGTACCATTCATGTAAATATATTCAAAGCTTTCTTTTCAAACCCATTTTGAATATACCCCGCAACCATTGCAGTCCAGGAAACTCCACTTCGTTTAGTAATTTTGTGAAACAACTTGACAACTTCCTCTACTCTACTATTGTCACTGAATTCACTTGTATACATATTCATTAGATTTTTCCGAAAATATCAAGAGCCTTGTTAAAATACCCATATTTTGAAAGTATAAGCACAGGAGTGTTTCCCACAACACATCCATATCGAAACCAACCTTTGCATTAATTCATGTTCTGTAACAAAATCACTCAAAATCTAGTCTAGGTTCAATAGTTTGAGAGAGGCACACCAATAAAATACATTTTCCTTTCACCTCATTCACTTTATCCCATATTACCCTATACAAGTTTGTTTATTGTATGTGGCAAGGGCCTTGTTCTATAGGGTTTTTAAAAATAAATTATTCAACATAAATAAGAATTACAAATATTCTAAGAAGATTTAATAAAATATTCTTAACCATTAAGCATACTTAAATTGTAATTCCTCTTAATATAAAATGAAAGAATAATCTCTTATGACTATACGAGATTAAAAATTACTTTTATAATAAATTTGACACCAACTATTTTTTTTTGTACATACACCTACAAAAAAAAAAATCTATCATTAAGAGATCCATACAAAAATTCTTAGTTATTGGTCTGCCACCCAGGAAACCAGACCAATAGCAGAGGAAAAGCTTATCAGTCCAGATAGTTTGAGTACTGTTTTTAAATTGACTCGAGTTTACAAGATAAGCAAGATGTATAATATATCGAGAGTTGCTAAATTCTATCCCTAATATTCTATAGCCCATCATTTAACAAAAAAATTGAATGAAAAACCATATTGATTATTTTGGTGGAGGAGGGGCATGTGGTTCCTGAGAAGGAGTTGTAGTTGTCTACCTATTTGTTTGTGTTGTTGTTGTTGAACTGGGAGACGAAAGACGCGACAAGAATTCATGCAGGAGGAGTTGAAATTCATCAAGCTGGTGTTGGACACTTTTCTGAACCTCTTCCCCGGTTTGAAGCATTTGTCCCAAAAGCATCTTCATGTGCTAGTAGAGTTCGACTTTGCGCTAGTATTTTGACTCACGACCATGAGAGCTTCCAATATCTGGAACCCAATTGATAATTCCTTCATCCACCTCATGTGTTGGAGTTAGTGTGCATTCTATTTGAATGTCATCCTTAACATCGTCTATTTTTTCCCAAGTGGGTTGAGGGATGGTGGCCTAGAAAGCCAATGTCACTATGTGTGCATCTCGTTGAACTATGGTGGAAGGAGTCCTTTCTTCTCTGAAACTGAAGGAAGTATTTAAGGGAGAACCTCCTCCTCGACGATATCCCCTTATGTATCCTTTGCAAGGAGCTATTTCCTTTACTGTTAGTTGATTGAACTAGAGTTGCACCGCAATCTTCCCTAGGTTGGTGAACCAAACATGACGTTGTTTGTTGTTCATACCAACTTGAGCAAGAGATTCCTTGTGAGTGTTGTGCAGAATGTCCGAAGTTATGGGACTTTCGAGGACCTTAACCTTGTCACCTTCCTTAGTAATCATTGTGTTGAGCTCAAAGATCTTGTTGAATTTGTTCCTTAACGGTTGCATCATTTCTCTGTGCCTTCTCAAGTGTGGGATTAAATTTAATGGGTACCATATGTCCTTGAGACCACGCTCTTGGCATATGTCATATGTACTTACCATTCTCCTCCTGCCATGCCAACTGGATGAGCTAGGTTTGGAGCCCGAGAAGGTGGCATATCAATTAATGGTCAGTGGAATAGGTGAGGGCCAGACTCCCATGGATCTACGTCAGGCTCATTAATGTTTTCAAACTGGTTTGGAGTGGGGTCTCACGTACATGTGTGATGTGAAGGCCCACCCTCAATACTGTCACCATATGCTCTAGAGCTGGACCTGGGAATAGCCCCTCGCTCCTCCCCTCCTTTCCTAGTTACGTCAACCAATGATTCTCGCTCCCCTATCACCCCATCCAAGGGTGACATCAACTATAATATATAACTCTTACATGTATTAAACCTATAGGTGTCACTTATTTCCATTTCTAGATTAAAAATTAAGGGTGGTTCTAGGTATATTTGTTCTAAAATAAAACACTTTCTAAAAGCATTGTTGCTTAAAAACCCTGGTTGTAACGACAATTCAAAAACTCTCTTAAAATCATGTTTTGGCAAAGGCTAAGAAAATACTCTAAAACAAAGCATTGAGGTATTTTTGGCAAAGATTTAAATCATTGCTACATGTCAAGCCACTACCTCCAAAAGTCAAAAAGTGGTTACACGTTTAGAAGTAGTGTTGGAGAAACCAATCTTAAAAGTGACTTATAACAAAGGTCTAAATTGGCCCCAAAAGTAATTAACAAAGGTCATCAATAGAAATATTATTAATTCATATTCATGTAGTTGTTATCTAGTCGTATTTTTTTATCCCTCGACTAACTTAGCCATTTACATTAGTCATTTTTAGTTGTGTCACTTAAAATTGCTCAAATTTGGTATTATAAAACTGTCATGACTAAATTTTTTGGTCGTGTAATCACTAAATACCCATTTTACCCATTTTGTACTAGTGTACGAAATACCATCCATTCATTTCATTATGGATTATGTTCTCTTGTAAATTGATGCAAATTACATCCTCGAGGATGGGGTTTTCATTGGTCAACCCTTTGTCTAATTGCTTCTTGCAACTTTTTCCGCAAAGTATTACAATTTGTTGCCCTCTTTATCTTTTCTTGATGATGATACAATTTGTATGCAAACCCATCGATGAATCCATGCATGGAATTGAATGATATTTCATTAAGAGTCCCACAATTATTTATCTGATTCTATTTGATGTGGATCAATCATCTTAGGTGATGAAACCTTACTACCCCATAATAGTCACATCGTTTCTCTCCCTTGATATTTTGATGGCATAGAAAGTGTTCTTAATTGTTCTCATGTCATTATGGTTGTGATGAAAAATGTGTCAGCCACCATTGGAAGGGTATTCATCCTACTTTGTTAGTGCATTGTTGTATTCTTTCTTCACTAGATAAGAATTTTGTCTTATTTTCGAACTCCTTTATATGCCTAGTTGGATTCTCCCCATCCTCGTGTTTCCTTGTTTCTTTAGTTCTTTTAATCATGATTATATTCTTGTTATATCCTAAGTAGACTTCACAGTTTCATTGTTCCCATTCCTACAACAATTTATCATATTCTTCACATGATGAGACTTTCATGTGTAGTATACCATGTTCAACGAGATTTGGTTCCTCCTCTTTTCTCATAATATATCGGTTCTCCAAATCAGGATGTCGTCCCCATGGTTTGTCTTTGTCCATGGCATTCATTTATGCTTTTGTCACTCTCTTCATTTTGTCTAGCGGTATTATAACATTTCTTATTCCTTTTTTGAATGTGAAGGCTTTCTTGTTGGAGCATATCATGCCCCTCATGGCATAGATCCATGGTCTCCCAAATATACAATACTTCGTATGTTTCTCTGGGTAATTATAATATCTCAAATGTAGTCCATGTCTTGATGCTATACGCACTATTTTATGTTATTTTCATCCTTCCCAAGGGTGTGTAGGTCACATGCTTTTCCACCCTTATCATGATCTTACTTTGTTTTAGTGGTGGTTTTCCTAATTCTTCCAAAATACTAAAGAAATAAGTTTAATTTATGCCCCTAAATTGAACATTGCATTTATGATTTATTTTCCCATTACTGTTGCACATATTTGTAATTATTTTTTAAATACATCTTTAATTTTGCATACATGGACCTCCCTATGGCTAATTTCTTAGGCCTTGTCAATGTTTAGGAGACATTCAAAGAATTCATTGATTTTCCCCAAATTTTGCTTATCCATTACTAGTTGCTTCAACCATTTGATGAGGTCTTGGGTTTTGTTGCCACTATGTTCTCTTCTCAATTTCACCTTCTCCTTCCTTTTTCGATCCATAATTGTGAGGATGTCTTCCTTGTAGACTTTCTTTTGAAGTTTAAAATCCATATTGTCCTTTGTATTAGATAGTTGTCTTAGGTATCCTTGTGGTCTTGCTTTGGTTGTAACTAGGGCCTCTTTTGGTTTCATCTGTATCTAAACTTGTATCAATGTGGAGCTCCTTTCTTGGAGTTCTTTTAATAATATTGGGCATTGTTTATTATCATGGTTATCTACTCCATAGTTTGAGCATATTGTGACTCTTGGAATGTTGAATATGAAATTATTTGTTATGTGTCCCCATGCATCATGTTGGAGTTACTTCACACACACCTAGGATTTATTTTTCCTAAGGTTATTCCTTATTTATTAGTCATAATTAGTTATTATCCAGTCTCCTATATTTTAGGGGAGAATATTCCACCTGGAGAATATTCTCTTTCAGTTGACACTTCAGTTTGACTAGTTGAGTTAAGTTTAGATGTTGCATTGGTTTTGTCACCATGCAACATTGGGATCATCACCAAGTCACTACTCTTTGTTCAAATAGTTAACTGAAGACTAGTTGACTAGTTAAATCAGCTAGGTGGCAGTTCACTCCCGTAACTGCCTGTGAGACTAGACTAGGTGGCAGTTCACTCCCGTAACTACTGGTGTGTGTCCAGATCACTCTGGAACACCACTATGTCTTATTAGTTACTCATGTATCCTATATCTATTGTAAATTATTCACTCTTTGAGTGTGGAATACGGTTAATGAGAATTCTTTCATTCTTTCTCTCCTTCTTCTTCCTTCTCCAATTCTCTCTGCAAATGTGTGTATTATTGTTTAGCTAGATCTATTCTGTGCAAGTTCAACACATTTACAGGTATCATCAGGAAATTTTTCCAAGAATATATTATGCATAGGTTCTCCCCTTGTGGGATCTTTCAAGTCCGTAAAAGTATCACACACGGACTCTGGTAAATCAGTGGTATAAAAATATACGCCTATAACTAGACGGCTCCGCGTTTCAAAGAGGAAGACTGAAAATTCCTCACGACTGATGGGGTGGGAAGTCTACCACCTTAGGTTAGAGACCCAAATAAATGACTGACTAACTCACTATGGAAAAATAGGGAGCACAGAGCACACCACTAAGAAGAAAAGGCTAAAAATATACAAGCCAAACTAACGACCATTTTGAATGCTTCCTGTTAGCACCTAAACATGTAGGGGGGTATTTTTTCCTAATAGGCGACCCCCTTTGGAGAAAATATGGCAAGAAGTGGAGTAAAAACCCACTTACCCTAAGTTTGGGGCACAAGCACGTGTTTCGTTAAGAGGCAGGCAAATCTGGGCGGCCAAAATCTACACGCCCAGATCTACGGTCAGGGTTGGATTCTGGAGCCCCCCCGCCATTCTACCTTTAAAGTGGAGGGGGGCGTCTAGAATTAGTCACGCATCTCTCAATGCCCTGGACTGGGAAGCCTAGATCTGTGGTCGAGGATTGATTCTAGACCCC
>SNQJ01S0006287.1:23988-53835 GCA_010110895.2 Picea sitchensis | reverse complement strand
TTTTCTAAACCAGGTACATATAAAACATTGCTTAAAGGAACATTGTTATATGTTTTCAACTTGACGGAGGCTTGTCCAAATCCTTCAACTGGGTAAGTACTTTTGTCTCCAAGATCTACCTTGTACGATTTCTTCTTCTCATTTAGATTTGAGAGTCTGGCTTGATCTCTCGTCATGTTCCTAGAAGCTCCACTATCAATTATCCACATGTCATCTTCAATTGTTCCAGTGAGTGTTGAGTAGTGTAGAAGACTGATCTTTTCACTCATGTCTTCAGTTGACTGGTAGTTGGTCATGCCTTGATCCAAAACTTCAACTCTGATGTTTCTGTCTTCTGAGAGAGCCAAAAAGTGCGTTGAACTAGGGCGCATTTGAATAACTTCTCCTTGAACGAGATGCTCCATCACAAGGTGTCGGATCTGGGATTTAGGGTTTCTGCAACTGCTCCTGCTAGTAACCCTAGCGGTAGTGTCTAGGAAGTTGCTCCTGCAAGTAACCCTAGCGGCAGTTCCTCAACAAGCTTAGTATCCTAATGGTTATGCTTCCTTCCAGTGGTTAGACTGACTGAAGGATGTGTGGGCCCATAACCTGTTAGAATATGAGTGGATGTGATCATTTTACCATTGACAATATCACTATTGTCACCCAACCATAGGCCGAAGCCACCCTCCGAGTACCTTGACCTTGATAGAGAAAAGAATCCTAGTAGAAATACAATAGCCAAGCAAGGCTAATGCACCAAGCAAGAAGTAACCAAAGCTGATCAGAGAGTCCACCCAAAACTGGCGCAACACCTTCCCCGGGACTTGCACACAAAATTGCTAGACTACAGTGCGCAGAAGTGGCTTTCTGCGATTTTGACGCAGTCGCACCCTTGGGCACGTCCGCTCACACAGGATCTTCTCTTTTCTCACGACCCGAAGAACTCTAAGGTTCTTCTATTTCCCTAGCGGGAAATCTACACCCACAGTTCTCTTCACGCGATTCCCCCTTTCTTTACTTATCGGAGGATCGAAACTCGCAGCTTCGCAAGTTCACTGTCGATCACTGGGCTCTCGAATCCCCGAGGCCCGATGGCCAGTCAACGCTAACTTTATCTTCCCCTGTCGGGACTTCTGCTTTGTCGAGATTTTCCTTTATCGGGATATCGCTACTCGCGATGTCGAACCACTCGATTTACCGACTCCCGATACCCGATGTACCGAAGTTCCGATGCACACGTGCGAGTTGACTTTTCCACCTCCCGTCACTTCTATCGAGATTTCAAGATTCGCGGGATCGCGAATCCTGATTTCAATGGATTCGGGACTTTCCTTTTCCCGATCCCCGATATGGTACACCACCTGTCCTCCACTAACTCCTGTGGCCCCACTGTCCTTTCCGTCGGGATATCGCGTTTCGCGATTCCAAGCTGCAAGAATTTCTTACCTTCGAAATCTTCGATGCTCTGAATCCCGACTTCCTAGAATCTTCGGACACGCATCCCCACTGATGGACGGTTCTGATCTTGTCGGGATATCGCGGATCGCGATATCTCAAGTCTCGTTGCAACAACTTGGAGCTTCGACTCGCGAATCCCCGATGCACGATATCACGTGTAGATCCAACGGTCCTTGTGACTCGGATCGACGGCTCTGCCCCTCCTGAGCTTCGAACCTCTTCCACACTTACGCTGTAACCTCCCTGCACCTCCGCAGGATCCAACGGCCCACGGTGATTCACTGATTTTCCCTTTTCTCCTGGTGAAATTCTGCGAAATGGCTAAGTGTTCTTCTGCAGAACTTTCCCACCTGCTCGCAAACCTACTACACTTCTTGCAAGCTTTCAAAGCACCAACTCCCTGTGCTTCCCTTGGTGATTACTCAAGGTTCTATACCTCCTGAGCTTGTTCACGACTCTCAAGTCCTTCTGAAAATCTCTTGCACGCACTCCTTGCGGCAAACCTTCAACCACGCCCCACGTGTTGAAGTCTCTTTTGACTCTGCGCACACCTTGCAGTAGCAGTCTTTCAATACTTCACTCAGGTTTGCAACCCTGAGATTTTTTTCCTGGCCTGCGCACTCCTTGCACGGCACTGTGCCTAACTGCACCTTCGAGGAAATGAGAAAAAAAGCTATCTCTAATTGAACCCTTCTGTCAACACACTCCTTGCAGACAATTCGACTGCACTCCTTGCAGGAATCCTCTGGCTCAAATAGAGAAACAAATGAAACTCATTTCTTCCTCCCCTTCAGACTTCAATTCAACCATGAAATCATATATACAGCATATAAAAGCAAATGTATAACTGGAAGTAAACATTCATGAGCATAACATCAATACACAGAGAAACAACACAAAACCATGAATTTGAATCAAAGCTTTCTTCTATTAATTCAAATGCTTGTACATGGGTGTTCTTCATACAATTCTCTGCATGCTCTCCTGCTTTCTCAATGCTCTAGCTAATGTTACAATGATACAATGAGGGTGTCTATATCCGTTCTCCCTCCAGCTCCTAAATTGTCTAATCTAAAATTAAATTCCTATCTACCGGCATTAACTATATTAAATGCCTCCTATCTACTAAAGGACGAGAGCTATCCGCTCAAGGTCCATTTACAATATACAAGTGCGCCTCGTCTTAAATGGCTTCATTAAAGATTTGCGCAACAATCCCAAAGTGTTTTCAAAATTTGGTGATGGCTTGTCCATCTGTCTTCCGCTTCCGCGCTGGCTCTTTTGATGTGTCGGCGATGCTCCTGCATCAGATTTTGAGACGTGTGTCAAATGAGAGACTAGCGCCCTGTATTTAAAGTAATCCTGGCAGGCTTGCCTAGGCCGACTTCTCATTCTGGGTACTAATTAATTCATATTAATTATCTCTCTTCAGCCGACATCTCTTCTAGGGTTACGTTCATTTCTTTTCTTTATTCTGGAACATTCTAATCTTGTCAAAGGTTGCAATGGAGGTTCATACCTCCCGAAGCTACCATAATATCAACAGGATATACAACAGTGGGTTGATGGTCATCCGAATAGACAAAGAAAAGGATGATTCTTCTTATATGCGAAGGAAATTACAAGAAAGAGTTGATGAAAAATAAAATAAGTTCCTGAAAGAAACTTATGACTAGATTCATGGACTTCCTGTGTCTTCCTTTCATCTTTTTTGTCCGAGCTCATTTTTTACTGTAGTCTTGTGACTGATTTGAATCACTAGCACGTTCTTCAAATGCGTGGAGTTGCCGTGGTGAAAATTTTCATTTTGTTCTATCACCAATCCTTGCTCACCATCAAGAACTGGTAGTAATATGTGCCGTACAACCCAAGGAAGATTTTCAACTTCGTCCTCGACAACGACACCAAAAATGTTAGCACTAAGAGTTGTTGTTATACTGTTGGAAAGAAAATCCTAGTACCCATTTGAATCTTTAGATTTGGATGAGTGATTATATTAAAAAATGGATCAAATTGATAAGGTCCAAACCTTGATCTAATGCACGAAATTCCAAAGACTATATTCCAGCAAAAAAGACTATCATAATCTCCAACCAACACATATTTTGAAAGATGGATAGAAGAAAATGTAGAAAAACATCAATATGAACAGTCAATTTCACATCAGGCTTGATTGACACATTCATATGGTTGAAATTTCATTAATTAGGATCCTTCTAATCAAGAAATAAAGATTTGCTCCAAGAAGAAATGCTTCACAAAATACACAGTAAATGATCCACTGCATAACTCTACTAACAAGGTTGTTGATAAATCCTTTATCAATTAGTATTGCATTAGAGCAAGAAGACAAAGAAAGGAGCACAAGTTGATCTTTGACTACACAAGAATCCTCCATCTGATATACAGAGTCTGAGAGTTTACAAAATAGTAACAACCTTTTTCCTATCACTCCAACCCTTTCCTTATAAAAATCCACTTCATATATAGTGAATGATCTCTCTCTACTCTAAGGAGGTCGAAACCAAAGAGTTGCATAGGATCCTCCTCCATTTAGGAGTCTGTTACAAAAGATTCCAACAAAAACATAACAAATTCCTATTTTTTGGAATCTTGTCTATTGTGATAAATGCCTTTTGAAACAAGTCATGTTGTTTGATCTGGAGATGGAACACATGTCCCTTATGTCCAACTAACTCCTAGGAAACCATTCGAACCTTCCCTGACAGCTGGAAGCACTCCCATAGCTCGGATTTATCAAATTGTTAGAGTTCGCAACGCCTTTGACAACATGCGTTGTGAACTTTCCTATAGGTGATGATTTTGACTTTTATCCCAAACTACGAACTGGGTTAGGCTGATTTTTTGTCAGCAAGTCAATGGTAATATGTTTCTTCTCCACGCCAAATTTCAGACGAACCCAGAGCGACATTTAAAAGTTATGATCAAAACATGACTCTGTTGTGTGATAATTGTGACAAATTGTCCCCAATTACCAATTCGCAGCGCTCGTGAGTCCAGGCCCTGCGAACTTTCCTGTAGCAGCCTTTTTTCTTGCAAAAAGATTCCAAACTTTCAAAACTTGTACCTAAAGTAGGATAGACCTTGCACAAGATGTTGCAAGATTATTTCAACCTGAAGCAACCTTGAAGAAACATAAAAATATGCTAAGTTTAAATCAAAATCCAAAATCATCACTTAGTGTTATAACTGCATGCAAAAACCATGACAAAAATAATGTTGATGTGGAAGATCATCTTGTATTCATCTTTTGGTTTTGGTAGTCTTTCTAGTAGCCATCTTAGCCAACATATCTAAATTCGTTTTTGCCAGTTCAGGATGCCCTCTTTGCATTTTCTTGCTTTGTTGATCGTCCATGATTTCTATCTTAAAAACCTCTTGTAACCTCTTATGACAATGCTATGTAAAATATATAGTAAAACATGGTTTTTTGGGGGGTTGAATTGCAGAGTTGATATACTCAGAGTTCACTTGTCTGAAAACTTATACACAATGGTATGGAGTGGGGCAAAATTGCAAGTAGGAGTGATAAAAGGAACAAAAATCGAGTCTGAGTGAAAATGCAGACAAGCAAAAGAGACAACTCTGTAAAAACAAAGGGTTCACAGCACCAACACGAGTTCATAGCGCATAGATATCAGTGGGAGAAAAGGCTTGTTTGCAGAAGAAATTGTAGGATGACCTTAAGATAACAACTTTGACTAATGGGTAGAGTTTAGAGCGCCATAGCAGTGGGTTTGAGAGTTGGCAGCATATGGACATTTAACAGTTCACAGCGCCAATTTCATAATAGTTTTAATTCCTTTGTCAGCCTTTAAGGAGCTTGCAAATCGTGAAGAAATATCTGATAAATATGGATTTAATGTTGGTGCTTTGCGAACCTGAGCTGGTCTTAGAGAAAGGTATCCAATCTTGAATAGTCTTCTTCAGCCAGTTTGCAATGCCAATTTCAAACTCAATAGCGTGCTTCAAGGAAACTATTAGATTTTTCTGTGACATAATCCTTAAAAATCAAACTAAATGAAAGCGTTGAAAACCATGAAATTCCCCTTGACATGTTTCCAAATTGCAATAATGAAAGATAAGTGCATGAGGTACTTCTTAGTACGCTGCGAAATTTTAGGTAAGTTGGCAGCAAATAGACCTGACCTTTGACTTGACCTCTGAGCAGTTGGAAAGTGACATAATGGAAACTTGTGTACACCTTGAGACAAGACATGTGATGATGAACTATATTATGACACCAAGACTCTTACATGGACTAAGGTCGGAATTTTTTACTCCTGAACATTTCATGTGCTAATAGAAGGTTTCTTGTTTTTTTCACTTCCGATACCAATTTAATATTGGTTGTCTAATTATTCCCTTGAAAATGGCCCACTCCTTTGTTGGGTTCACTTTCTAGATTACTTGCCATAAGGATTCAAGGATAAATATGTGATTTTCTTCATTTGTTGATTTGTCAAATAATGGCACTTTGTCATGTTGATGTGTAGTTATGGCCTCATTTGCTTCATCAATAATTATATTATTGGGCATCTCAAGTCTATCCCACTCCTTCATTCTTTAATGCAATGGTTCTCATAACTCTTCAGAAGACACTTCTTGGTTCAACTACTATGCTGCATTGTATTGGCTTCATGGACATGTTAGATGATGTCTTTCCACCAATTATTTCTGCAATGAAAACCCCACCCTTCTTTCCCTTGTTTGGTATGATTCTTTTGTCTATGATGCAAAGCATTGACTTGGAATGCCAACCAAATTATTTTCTATAAAAATAGTCACAATCTTCAATTTACCAGTAAATTGAGCATAACACACATAGAACATAATGCAGGGCAGTAGGTGTAGGTGAGGTTATTCTTTCCCAGGAGGACATAACTTGGTATTATATTCTTGGAACTTAGGACAAGCCACAAACAACCAAGCAAAAGCTTATGCCCTCCTGCAAGGTCTTTTATTAGCTCGTCAACGAGGCATAGACTCACTCTTATTCCTTGGGACTCGAGAATAATTATCAATTGACTGAGAAAGAGGCTACTACCTAGAGTTATGAAGCTAACGACAATATTTCAGAGAATTTATACTTAGATTGAGGCATTCCACTCAGTTACACCCATGCATATTCTTTGCCAAAACAACTCCGTCGTTGATAGACAAACCAACTCAGCACTAAGGGACCCTATAGAATCTCTAAGGGTCAATGATCAACTCTCTCGATGTCAAGTCCCATGACTCTTCTCATGATATCAAGGACCTTACATAAAGCAAGTTACACCAAGGCTAGGAAAAAAGAACTTATCCATGAAGTTTGGCTAAAGGAGGAGGTTCTCGGGACCCCGGTCATTTCACATGAGCATATTCAACTACACTTATAATCTCTCTTGTGAGTACAGTTGAGATCAAACATTCCAATTCCATTGCGTGTGTGCTCATCTCATTAAAGTACAGATTCAGTCAGTCCTCTAAACCGTATTCCATTTTGAATTTATGGATCTGATACTTATTCCTAGAATTAGTGTGTCATTCCATATTGCTTGAGCATCATCCACTCCTGAGAATGATTGCACTATTGATCGCCACCACCAGAAATCGTTGAATGGGAGTTGCTCTAATTTATTAGATTTTATGGGTATTGAGTCAGTAATGGAGTGGTCGTTAACTCACACGCGATGCAGGGTAAATATAGGCCTGAGTTTTTGGTAGTATTAAAGCAAGCACATTCCCTAAATTGGTTTCTTATTTGGATCGTGGATATCCCTGCTACAACTTGGACAAATAGTGGGGAAATCAACAAAAAAATGGAACTGAGAAGGGTTGGTGTTGCACATTGAAGGAGGGAATCGACAGAGGAGGACTATGCAGAAAGAATCGTTCCATTCAGGAGTTGTGAATTCAGGTCCGTGGTTTTTCTGCCATGATGCAAACTACTTTGGAGATCCTAGTAGAGCAGAGGCAAGGGCATCAATAATTGCAAGATGAGTGCGTCACCACTAGACTTGAAGTTGAAGAATTGAGACTCCAGACTAGTCCCCAATCTCCATGTGAGTTTGCCTCATCCATTTCAGAAGTGGCCTTGTCACGAGGGCTCCAACAACCCAGTCCAGACTTGAACGCGATGTCAGAGAAGGAGGAAGTGGAGACAATCAGGAAAGTCTCTCTCAGGTAGATGTTTAGTAGATGAGTTGCTTCTACATTTGGATCTTAGGAATATTTTGTAGACTCTATCCTGGAAGTCATTTTGAAAAATTGTATAAGACTCGATTAGAATTAAGCTCTTTGGACTGCCTTCATAGTTATCATCCTGTTTTTTTTCCAGGTAATGCAAAGGATTTATTTTTGGGTTGTAAAATTTTTCCTTTTGCAAATTTGTTTGCAACATTTTGAATAAAAAAATTCACCAGTTCTCTTAAAATAAATAAATAGAATATAATGCATTTATCTATAAAGTATCACAAATTCCCTATCATTACAAAAAATTCACCAGTTCTCTTAAAATAAATAAATAGAATATAATGCATTTATCTATAAAGTATCACAAATTCCCTATCATTACAATAATCATAAATCACATAGACACAAAGAAACAAATCCCAGTCAATGCCACCATAGCTTACAATAAGAAAAACATCAAATGAGGAAAAAAAACCACTTCAATGATCATAGGAATTTATCTCAATCCAATCTATTATATCTTGATCAAAACCCTTCACCATTGTAATAATCATAAATCACATAGACATGAAGAAACAAATCCTAGTGAATGACACCATAACTTACAATAAGAAAAACATCAAACAAGGAAAAAAAAACACAATGATCATAGGAATTTATCTCAATCCAATCTATTATATCCTGATCAAAACCCTTCACACATATAGGTTGTCGTCCTTTCAATATCATAAAACATATAACTCTCTCTCTCTCTCTCTCTCTCTCTCTCTCTCTCACACACACACACACACACACACACAAACACACATAAAAAACACACATACACAGTCTCCCAACTATCAAATTCTAACTTGCACATGTGCATTCTACCAACTTGCTTAAGTTAGTCTAATGCCCAAGCAAGCCCCCTTCATGCTTTCCTTGTTCAAAAAATAGGTTACTCTAGTCTTGGTTGGGGGATTTAACATTCTCATTAAAGTTATAAATTGCAGTTTCCTTGAAACTTGCTCCAACACTTCTTACATGGCCTTATTCTTTCTTCTTTCGAAGGCCACTAGTTGCCTCCCATAGCCACATAGAAACATAGTGATATGTTAGATGATGTCTTTCCACCAATTATCTAGCCTCTATCAACTCTAGTTCAAGGCATAACATTCCAATTCCATTTGAAAGCTTCAATATAAGAGGCTTGATTCAAATGGGATACATTCAATAGTCTTGCTTCAAATGGGATACATTCAATGGAAATATCGTGTTTTGAGTCTCAGGTTTAACTAAGCCCCAAGAAATGAAGAAAATAATTTGTTGGTGGTTGGAAAGGGTGATCTCACCTTGGACTTGCACTAAATTTCTATCCCCATGCTAAAAACTGAAGATGCTTTGGTTACACAACGTGACTCTACCTTTTTTTTTTTAAGATTTTGTTGTTACCATTTTGGAAATTGGACCAATTAAACCAAAATTCAAGAGAATCCTTATGCAAAATTTGTTGGGGTTGTATAATATAGACCAAGTCAAGGCTTAATGTTGTTCCAAGGCATTTTCTCCTTGGCAACATGTGGGTAAGTAACAAACTCAACTCTTTATATTAATATATTTCAATATTGTTAAAATCACCATAAATCAACCAAGATGCCTCAAGAAGCCCATTGACTAGAGCTTTCCATAAAGCCACTCTTTCATTTGCATCATTGGGGGAATACAAGTGGCCCATGGTTAACATGTGACCTTCAAAATCAAATAATGTCCAAATAATATAGTTGGTGGGGTCAAACCATGATGGATAATTGCATCTTCCATCTTTGGGGAAATTATGGTTTCTCCTTCTCCTTTACCTTCAACATGGTTAATTAAAAAACAATAAAGTTTGAACAAATAAGTCGAAAGGCCTTGTAAGCATAAAACCAAGTATTTTAACTTCTTGTAAACAAAAAATATCAAGCTTTGAAACTATATCTCTAATTCTCCATATTGTTTATTTACAACAAGGTTATGTAACATTCATTGTGAACTTTCAAGGTTGAAATCCATCATTTATTCACCTTCTCAACTTGACACAACATCAAAAGAGTTTGGAGAGGTCAGGTTTTGCATTTTGGGTAGGAACCATTCATTAATGGATTATGTCCTTAGTTTCTTTGGGGAGTCTTCAACACTGGACACCCACTAAGAAGCATCAAGGGGTGGGGTGGATATCAACCCAATGACCCCCGCCCCCCACATGGGGCAATGCAGTCGGAGCTTCCAATATGATCTCTAACTGCCACAAGGTTCATAGAATTATTTTGAGCTAGGACATTGATAAGATAAGGGAATGACTAGAGATGTTATAACTAAGGAAATTTGTCCATATTTATGACCTTTACCCATCCTTCATTATCAATTATGGGCAATCCCTATGAGGCTTAACCTTGACCATCAACATTTTTTTTAGCAATATTATCAATTTTGATTAGTAGGGAGCTATCCTTAATCCATTGATGTAGTCTTTGGTCTCTAAAACAAGTGTTGGGGAGGTTGATCTACCAAAATGACTAACAAATATCTCTCCATCCCCCTAGATGTACACAAATTATTTTAAGTCCTTATATCCATTATGAGACATAACCTTTTTTGGGGATAAGGGTAAAAAAACCATGTTAGTTCATGACATATGAACTTGTTAATTAGCATATATATGTGCTCCATAAATTCCCAATGTTGAATGTGAAGCCTAGAGAACTCAACCCACACTAGGCAATATTAAATCTAAGAGTCTTCATCAGCTAAACATTGCTAGTGCCATTTGACAAGGACAACTAGGGTGATTCAAAATATCCAAGGACCAAAAGAAATCACTTCATGACAATGGTTTTCTTTGACAAAATTAAATTGAAGGAAACTCTTAGTCTAGTATTGAATGGTCATGCAAATCCACCTATGAAGATTCAAGCTTCCTTGGCCCAAGCTTTAATCAAAACCTTAGGTTGGATGTGCCCCACAAAATATCCAAGCGATGCATACCTTTTTAGCTTATCACTTACCACAATGCATTCATAATCTTGAACATCAACAAAAAAATCACAAGGAGAGTTTTCATTAACTCATGAACAACCATGGGGATGAACTTCTGTGGAGCCTTTGGCATAACCAATTGGACCAACTCCTTGTGTGATTGACAAAATAGTTGAATCATATGGTAGGGTGGTTATATTAATGCCCCCTACTTCCTTATGGAAAGGTTGGAGAGTCATAGCTTCTCACCCATGTGAGTGCCACACTACAAAAAAATGGTAATTACCACTCTGTGCCTAATAAATGTAGTGTTAAACCCTAATTCAAAACATGATACTTCATCGCATCAAAAAACCCTAACCTTAGAGCTTCTCTCATCTTGATAATTTTGAGCCTTCTTATTCAAGAATATGGGAAAAATATTTATTAACTTCATTTTCACTATCTTGGTAGAAAACTATGTGATGGAGTTGTGATAAGTGGTCATTTGATTACAAAAGTGAGCATAAGCATGCCACCTTCTAAGTTATGGTTGTTGGGTTGTTATATTATTTACAGTGGAAACCCAGTCTAATCAACTGGCTGGTCGAGGTGGATCAATTGGGTGAATGTTCGACTGGACAGATAAGTCAAATCGATGGTTAAGTCAAATGTTGAAAGGTCAACTGATAGGAGGTTGAGTGGTAGTTGACTGGAAGATTGTCTGAAGGTCGACTGATGGTTGAATGGTTCATAACCGACTGAAGTTTGATGAGTATTCGACTATAACAGAATCTCGAGATTCATGGGATCACATTAAATCATTTGCATGTATCTGTAACCATTTTTGGATGCCACGAATTAGGGTTTTGCATGTTATAAATATTATAAATATGGCATGTTGTAATACTGTAAATGGTGATTTGAAACTCTCGAATGGTAGGTGTGTAATGGTCATGTAGATGTAATTCGAATTGGTTGCAGGTTTGTTCTTATGTAAAAGCAAGAGAGTAGGATGATGATTGTGTCTTAGGCGTGGACTAAGGTTATTCATGTAACTCTTTATTCTATGAATGAATAAAACAACAAGGAGTGAGAGTTGCTCAAGGAATGTTGGTTTTCATGGTTAAGGGTTTCCAAGGTAAATCCCTGTGTACTATGTGATTGTCATTGATTATCTTTTGTTTAATTATGTCTTCTCTTCCTGGTTGGTTTAGTGTGAGTGTTATTTATGGTGTCTTGAAAGATTTATAATGGCATCCAATTAACTACTCTAACATCCCTTAAACCATCGTAGCTTGGCTTAATCTGTATACAAAAATATCTAATAACAATGATGAAATGGGATTGATAAATCTCTTTTGGGATATTAAAGTTCTTCAACTTTAATAACAATGGTATTTTTTTGGGTACATTCATTTCATTGGCCTGAACAATTAGTGACTAGGGCACTAGGGTTTAGGAATAATCCTTTTTGACTTATCCATGAAGAACAAAGTGACATGATCATTACCAGGTTGTAACCTTTTTCGAGACTAAGAAACCTCCACGTTGATGGGGATTTATAGTTAACTTGACACACTTTGTGCTTGAACTCATAACCTGCTAGAGCCCAAAAGGACCAAAGGATGTTCGGAAACCCATCTTTACTACCTCCACAAAGGTATTATGAAGACTTAAGCAAAGGTCTTCCTGAACACATTGTGTTGGACAATATCCATTGACACTAGACACAACCTCTATATTACAAACATAATTCGTTGGAAAATTTTCTCTATCCATGGGCATGTGGTAATGTCTTGATTGAACCAAAGCCTTATCCAATGGAAAAAGGGAAAAACATGAAATCCCTCTTTGTTTCAAGATGAAAAGATTAACAACCATTAGGTGGATCCAATCAAGACTTCTTGGGACTCAATACTTTCTCCTTCTATAATTACAATGACTCCAATCACAAAGAGAAGTGGAGAAGCCAACATAACAGTTATATTATGCCAGAAGGTAACTTCCCCCTCTTTGATTCCCTTGCAATGAAATCCCTTTCATATAGAATATTAAAGTGGAGACATGCATGAGATTCCTCAAATCACGAAAAGGTACAATGTTCTTGTCCTCAACAATTATAGAGAAATAATTGATTGTCATAGATACCCCAACAATCAACGATTTTGAGGATGGTTGGTGATCTGAAATGGATCACAATATAATTTTTTATTTGTTGTGGTACTTACTAGGTGGAAAATTTGAAGCCATTGGCTTATAGGGCCCATTTTAGGGGTAGGTCGTGCTTTGGTGATTTGGGGTCGAGAAACTTATGGATCCTATTTGATGCCTTAAGAAACCATTTTTGGGGTCCAAACTTTGTGAACAATTTTTTATCCTCTTGAAGTTGTTCTACACATCAATATATTTCCAATGACATGAAGAACACCTCAATTGGAGTTCGTATGAGGAATTTATGCCTCCCACAAGATGATCTATCCTCTTAACCACCATGATACCAAGTGGATGCCACACTAGCTTCCATTACTCACACATGTGGAGCTATTCATGTGTGGAGTTTCAAAAAGATTTTAGAGGATCCAAAACCCTAATCCTAATCAGGGGTTGAGGCATGTAAAAACCCTAACCCTGATTCAGAGTTGAGGCATGTAAAAACTTTAACCCTAACCCTAGATGACTATTAGTCCATGTTAAATAATGGGCTACTAGGATGGGAAGAGATTCCATTCTTATTGTTTAATAGTTGAGTAGATCATCTAGATGTGGGATATTGAGGTTGAACATAGGAAGTATAAGACCTTATAGTAGCCATACTAGTCATAGTGTCCATGGAAACTCCAAGTTGAGTACACTTTTTTGTATTTGCATTTAATAACTAAGAATAAAAGAGCAAGGCATATGCCTCATCTTCTAGTTGGATTTCTCTTGAATTAGGCTTTCCAAGGAACATTTTATGTCGTCCACTGTGTGGATGGTGAGTTATTTGCTTTAGCTTTTTTCATTTCAGTTTCAATTTATTTCAATATTTTGTGTGCTAAGCTAGTAATATTAAATATGAATCTAAAGTAAAACATTGCATAATAAGATATTTCAGAATATTGTAAGATCTATTGTGACCAATTGTTCAAGTGGAATATCCACAACATTTTATAGATCATTTTGGTACCAGAGTAGCTTTCTTTGGGTTTTGTGGGAAGTTGTAGGATCTAGGAATTGGTGTAAGAAAAAAGTCTTAAAACCCTAAACATGGTAGATGAGTACAATAACAATTCATGGGATGAGTTAGAGGAGAGATTTTCAAAGCTAGAAGCTCAAGTTCTTGACATCTCTTGCAACATGACCATCTCCATGGTATCTCTATAGAACACGTTTGGATCTTTCAAGGAGTTTTGTAGCTCTAACTCAGAACCTGGCTCTAATATGAAATATCGATATAACAAAGACTCGAAAAAGGAATTGAAAAAATAGACTAAGAAAGGGATAAAAATTTCGAGTGCCATCACTTCCTGCCAATCTATGTCTAAAGTGGAAGTGAAGGTGGACATTAAACCCTACCAAGGTGAAATTAATGTTGTTAAGTTGAATCAATGGTTGCAACAATTATAAGTTTATTTTAGTGTTAATAACATAGGAGAAGAGAAAACTATTTCATTTTCCATACTAAAGTTAGAGGGGCATGCCCAAACATGATGGGAAATTCACATAGAGATGCTTAAGTTGGAGGGCGATCCGCTAATAACTAACTGGGAGGTATTTAAAACTTTCAAAAAGTCCCAATTCTACCATATTGGATGCGAAGAGAACCAATGGATTTGTTGGCACTACTTCTAGTAGAAGCAGGAGTAGAGTGTGCAAGAGTACACTGCTAGATTTAGAAAACAAGCCATTACGTTGGGTATATCTTTCAAGAACCTAGGTGTACTCCTCAAGTATGTGGGAGCTCTACAAATTCATGCAAGGAGACAAGTCATGCTCATTAAAACTGTGACAATTGATGAGGCTTCTGTGCAAGCCAATATCTGGAGAATATGGGTAAGAATAAATGATAACCCAGTGGTTCCAAGTAGAAAATCACCATGATACTTCCAAGGAGGGAAATAATAAGTGGAAAGGAAAGAACAAGAAGAAAATAATTACTACACATCAATGCAAGGATCCAAACAACCACTGTAACCATTGTAGTAGTGATGGCCACATTGAAGATAAGTGTTGGAAATTACATTCAAAGTTGAATCCAAAGAACCAAAAGAAGGATGCTAAGAAGAAGAACATGCTAGTTGTGGATTCAGACAAATAGGTAGAGAGAAAATCAAATGTATAGGAAAATATTGTCTACATTATGATGCACAAGGAGGTGAACCTGAATAACCTCCATCCCAAGGAAGAGAAGGGGATGACTAAACTCTTCCATATTAAGATCCAAGTCAAGAAGACAAAGGATAATGCTTCATTTGATTATGGTTCATAGGCCAACCTCATAGCAAAATATCTTGTCAACAAGCTTGGATTGGAATTCCATGACTATCCTCACACATATCCATTGGGATGGATAAATAACGATGCAATGCTTAGGGTCATTAAGCAATGTAATATCAATTTTGCTAGGAATACCAACCATATTGATGAAGTGGAGGTAGATGTAGTACCACTTCAATGTGTGTGGTGTAGTGTTCATAAGCCCTTACATGTACATGAGGGATGCAATCTTCATGAGGAGAGAAAACCAACATCACCTAATCAAGGATGGGAAGTCCTTCATCATCACTGCACACAAAGGTAAATCCAAGATCTCTCTAGTAGGTGCTAACCAAGTCAAGAAACCGATAAGTTCAAGTAGGAAGTTTGTATTGTTTTTTTTTTAAAGAGAATCAATTAAGAGATGAACCGCTAAAAGTAAAGGCATCTCTAGAGGGATGTACTAAATAGTAGAAACATTGGTTGGAGGAGTTTTTGTAGGTGTAAAAAGAAGTGTTTGAGGAACCTAAAGAGCTACCACCTAAGAGGGAAGTGGAGCATGATATACAATTGTTGCTTGACTCCCCATTGCCAAACATTGGGCTATACATACAATCCATCTTGGAAGCAAATGAAGTGAAGAAACAATTGCAACAACTATTGGAGCAAGGAGTAATTCGACTACGCACCTCACCTTGTGGGTCACTTATCATCGTAGTACCTAAGAAGGATGGGACTTGGAGAATGTGTATCGACTACATAGCTCTGAATAAGATTACCCTCAATAATCGATACCCTCTGCCTAGGATTGATGACTTGCTAGATCAATAACAACATGCCAAGTACTTTAGCAAGTTTGATCTCAAATCAAGATACCACTAGGTACAAGTAAAATAAGACGCTTGGAAGACCACCTTCAAGACAAGGCAAGGTCTTTATGAATGACTAGTAATGCCTTTTGGTTTATGTAATGCACCAACTACACTTATGCTTTTGATGAATGGTTAATTCCATCCCCTTCTAAATTCATTTCTAATAGTGTATTTAGATTATATATTGGTTTATATATCTATATAGAAAGATAAATCTCACATCTCATGCAGGTGTTAGAGACCCTAGAAAAGCATCAACTATTGACAAATCTTAAGAAATGTGAATTTGCTTAGCAATCATTAGTGTATTTGGGAGGTGTGATTGGTGGAGGGGAACTCAAGATATATCTCGCGAAGATGGAGGCCATCCTCAAATTGCCAACTCCTACTAATGCCACTGAGATTAAGAGCTTTGTGGGGGAAATATAGTACATATAGAAGTTTATAACATCCTTTTCAACTATGGCCACACCATTAAATTCCATAACAACCAATGACAAGAGTTTCCAATGAGGAAATAATCAACAAAAAGCTTTTGAAAAGCTTAAACAAAAGATTAATCAAGCATTAGTTCTTGCATTGATCCATTTGTAGAAGCATTTCAAAATGGAGATATATGCAAGAGGATATGATATGGGAGAAATCTTGATGCAGGGAGGTAATTTGGAATGCTATCATTATGAAATGTTCCATGACAGAGTCCTGAACTACCCTACATATGGAAGGGAACTTTGTGATCTAGTTCAAAATGTTAAGAAATGGAAGCAGTATCTGATAGGAAAGGAGACCATCATCCACACTAATTACCATCCATTGCAATATTTGTAGGCCCAAAGTAAGCTTCAACAAACTAGAAATTGTAAGTGGATGGGGTTTTTACAACAATTTCATCTGATCATCAAATATAATAAGGGTGGCATTGATAGGTTGGTATACATGCTTTTAATGTCACCTACATCCAAGATCACGGGTTTGGGAACTCTTATACACATGGAGACTTTCACTCATGATGCATACAAAGAGGCATACAAAGAAGATGGGGACTTTAAAGAGGTGTTTCAACTGGTGCAAGGCCAAGTTCGTGTAGAAGAAGGTGATATTAAGGTTGACTATCATATCTAGGATGGTTTCTCTACAAGCTAGACGAGTTGTGTTCTCGAAGGTGAAAGATTGCAACTTATCAAAGATGCTCGCACCTCCAAGGTTGCAAGGCACTTTGGTGTTGGTAAGATAGTTTCCAAATTACAAAGGTATGTGTGTTGGCCCAAATGCAAGAAGATGTATCTAGGTTTATTAGAGGATGCATACTTTGATATACCAACAAACCCAATAATAGAAATAAAGGTTTATACCATCCCTTTTTTGTACCCAATAGATCGTGGGGGAGCATCTCCATGGATTTTGTAGGTGGTTTACCAAGAACTAGGAAAGGACGTGATTATCTATTTGTGGTAGTTGATAGGTTTAATAAAATGTGCATTCCCATGCCCTGTAAAACTACCATCAAGGGACAAGATGTAACAAACATGTTTTTGAAAAGGTTTGGTTGCACTTTGGGATACCAAGGAACATCATCTCAAATAGAGCTACTATATTTCTTAGTGCCCTTTGGACTACACTTTGGGAGAAGATGAACACCAAGATGAATAAATCCACAACTTTCCATCTAGACATATGGGTAGATAGAAGTAGTGAATAGGGCATTAGTTCAACTTTTGAGGGGTTATAATAAAAAACATCCAAGGACCTAGGATGAAAATTTGATTTATATTAAGCACTCTTATAACATAACAATTTATACTTCTATCAATAAGTCCCCTTTTGAAACTTGCTTTGGGTATTGGCCACCTTCACCCTTAGATGTTGTATATGGACAACAAGAAGGAGCGAAGGGAGACACCAAAAGAGAAGCATTGAAAGTTGAAGAATCATTAATAAGATCAAACATATTCATTTGCAAGTACAAGAGACATTGAAGAAGTCACAGGGAAAGTACAAGTCCCAACATGATCAACACATAATTGATAAAACATTCGAGGCGGGAGACAGAGTTTAGTTGCATCTAAACAAAGAAAGGCTACAAAGTCATAGTAGGAAGATTGAGGCTCTATTGTATGGTCCTTTTGAAGTGTTGGAGAAGGTGGGTGATAATGCCTATAGACTCAATATATCCCCATATATGCTTATTTACTCAATAATGAATGTGGAAAATTTGAAGCTTTATGAGCCTTCCATGTTGGACCAGGAATTGATGAGCAAGTCTTACCTACCACAGAGGACTTAGAACCAAAAGCTCAGGTAGAGTTAGCACAAGATACAATTTTGCAGAAGTCGTCTAGAACAACTAGATGGAGGCAACATGAACTATGGTAGGTTGGATTGAAAGGACAACTTCTAGGCAATACCACATGGTACTTCAAGTAGCAGGTAGAGGAAAAATTTCTTCACCTCCTTTAGTGAAAGGTTTTTGGACCAAAAGCCTCCTTAAATGGGGAGGTATGATCCAAAATGGATCATTATATAATTTTTCATGTATTATAGTACTTTATGGGTGGAAAAATTGGAGCTATTGGCTTATAGGGCCTATTTTAGGGTTAGGTCCCATGTTGGTGATTTGGGGTCTAGAAAAGTATGGAGCTTGTTTAAGGCCTTAAATGACCATTTTTTGGGTCAAAACATTATGAACAAAGTTCATAGCCTCTCTACGTTATTCTACACATTAAGAGCTTTCCAACGGTGTGAAGATCACCTTGATTGGAGTTCATATGAGGAAGTTAAGCCACCTACAAGTTGACCTATCCTATTTACCACCATGATACCAAGTGGATGCCAAATTAGCTTCCATTACTCACACATGTGGAGCTATTCACATGTGGAATTTCAAGAAGATTCTAGAGGGCCCAAAACCCTAACCCTAATCAAGAGTTGAGACATGAAAAAACCCTAACCCTAATCCTAGACGACTATTAGGCTATGTTAAATATTGGCCCACTAGGATAGGAAGGGGTTCCATTCTTATTGTATTGTTATTGTTCTGTAGTTGAGCAAAGCATCTGAGAGTGAGATATTGAACCGAAAAGAGGAAGTAGAAGATCCTATAGCAACCATACTGGCCACAATGTCCATGGCAACTCCATGGTAAGTGAACTTTCTTTGTATTTGCATTTCATAAGCCTCAAGTTTTTGCTAGGATTTTCCTTGTATTGGGTTTTCCTAGGGTACATCTTGTGTTCATTGTGTGGATGGTATGTTATTTGCTTAGCCTATTTCATTTCAGTATTTTGTGTGATAAACTACTAATTAAATCTAAATCTAAAGTAAAACATGACATAATAAGAGATTTCAAAATATTGTAAGAGTTATTCTGACAAACTATTCCAATAGAATTTCCATGTCAGTTTATAGATTAGTTGGACTCCAGTTAAGAGAAATTCAAAGAAAAAGGGAAAAAATACAAGAGCACGATTTTATGGTCATAGTTGTAAGTAACTCCTCATACACATGGTTAAAAATTGAAACTATGAACCTAGACATGAGGAGGTAGGTCAACATTGAACATTCGACACAAACATCATAAAATGTATCACTTGTATATGGAAAAAATTTCATAAAGGATTAGAGTTTTAGTGATTTTATTTACCTTAGCAAAAATTAGCTTGTTAGGTTGGTGAAAGTGTAACAATGTTAGTTTTGCGTTCATGTTTGTTGTACACCAATATTTGCTACCATCATTAGAATTAACTACAAACCCCAAACTAATTGGATGGAATAAATACCCTTATAACAACAAAATAGCAAAAAAATTGTCCATAGACATCCACATGTTAATGCATTAGTATTGACGAGAATCATGCTTTAAGCAAACAACACATCCTCGAACCCCATGGAAATCCCTGTATATGTGAAGATATCACCCCACAATAAAAGAGCGAGGCTCCCCTATATGGCTGCTAATTCCGGCAATTAAATTATATAAATTAAGAAAAAAACGCGTGTAATTGAGAACCGTTGCTTTAACGGACGGTTACGATTGACTAGGGTTTGAAGGGGACAAAGACGAAAACCCGTTAAACCCTGATCAGGGTTTAGTTTTATTCTTGTCTTTCAAGACTCTGTACACGTACACGCTCGATACACATATCTTCGGCTATTTCGGTGGAGTTCGCACAGAGATCAGAGCTCTGAGCGTGAGCATTCATCTTCGAGGTACCTTCTTTTCGTTTTCTTCCCATTCATGGTATTCCGTCTTGAAATTGGACGCCTATTTTTCACAGGCAGTCTATCAATTTTAACAGATATGGCCGATAGCACTTTGGTAATTGCTACTGAATAAGGAAACAAAATATATATCATAGGCTGTAGAGCTTCCATGCCCAACAAGTAAACCAAAAACATTAATAGTTCGAACAGACCTTGTTGGTCAGAGTGGATTTTAAATTTGGAAAAATAAACATGTAATGTTTTTACAGAGCATATTTTTATACGGAGATGTGTATATCATTCCAGGATTGTTACAGGGCACATGACGCCACGTGCTGTTCCTTATATATAACTGTTTTCCTCGTATAAAAGTGTGTTACGCCCATCAAATCTATATTTCGTTTTGCCTATTATCTGACGATTGCTACATAATAATCTTAGGGCTACTTGGTAGAGACTCTCAAGCGACAATTCCTGCAAGCAGTTCAATTTAGGTAAAATTAACACCGGCTTTTTTCATTGTGGCCTGTTGATCTTAAGAGCTTTTTTATAAGTATTTTATCAGAACACGTTTGACTGGATTGTGCAGTTTTTAGATGCCTTCCGACTTATTCTTGAAGAATTTTAGTATGACATATCGGGAATTACACTGTACCAATAGTTTGCAACAACAGACTATGATTATCTCAAATTTAGTTAGTATTTGAATATACACACTAACCATTCTACATATTTATAGATGTATATATAATCTTTTGACCTCTACCTATTCTCTTCAATTCTGCATATTCTCTTCTATACCTATCTCTGTATATATTTACATATTTCTATGTATAATATTTTGACCTTTATACCCATTCTCTTCAATTCTMCATTTTCTTTTCTATACATATTTACATATATGTATATATAACCTTTTGACATTTATAMTTATTCTCGTCARTTCTAAAGTAGACCRTGACCCACTTTAAAGAAAATTGCAGAGCTTAACTTAATCTGTTTCACAAGAAATTACACTCAGCTGCTTACTCAAAGTTACATGGTGTGTGAAGCAGTCCTAATTGAAATTAGAGGCTAGAGCTCATGTCGGACCAAAATATTTTCAAATAGTGGCCTGGATGCACCTCAGGAAGAAGTCTATATTTTAGGCCTGCTTTGGGCAATCTTATGCATGGGCGAGTTTGCAAAACTAGTAAATAAAATAAATTAAGCTTTTAAAGGGGGATGGACTGGAGTTGTCAATAATGCATCTTAGGCCATAAATATGTGAGTGATGGTGGGGAAAGAATTGGGGAATGAATGGCTAGATAGGAACCAAATTAGAGATCTTGGGGAGCACGGAGAAATTCCTGGGTACTTTCCCCCAATTCGAGGATGATACCCAGTGTAAAGTGGGTGGCGTAGACTCCGTTCACCTAACGTTGTGGGAATTGAACAGAGGACCTGCACAGGCATTGGATTACCGTTAACATCCTGGAAACAACGGCACCAACTGTTTGAGCTAACATTACGTTAAACTTTTCTTTAAGATTAAAGTTAAGTAACATTAGTTAAATGCTCTGTATTTTCATGCTGTTTCAAATTGCATAGCTCATAGCTACCGGACTCACTGGGTTTGACTTGAACTTGTGGTTCAAATCCGGCTTGCCAGTTTGACTGAGCCCTTATGATATGCAAGGGTGCACACCTCAAATCTGGCTTGACAGTTTGGCCGAGCCCTTATGATGCACAAAGGCACACTCCTCAGATGGAGATCTGGCAAGTACTTATGTGATGGGTCTTTGACTGCTCAAAATGTGTAAATACTAAAACTTACAATTTTTGTACCTGGTTTGCCATTTTGATTGATCCCTTATATCGCACAAGGGCATGGATCTGTGGGTCAAACATAGATCCAGTGAGTACTATGAGTCCGAGTTTTCCTGAGTTTTTACCAAGCCGAGTCTAATTCTTGTCATTTTTTCCTTGTTGACCTTTTCCCAAGATAAGTTGAATTCTTGACTCTTGCCTAGCTCGAGTGAGGGTCAAACACAGATCTGGCGAGTACTCCAAGAAATCAGCAATTGCACCGATTTTAGTTGAAACAAGTTGAATTCTGATATGGGCACAATAACAGCGATGTGAGAAAGATACTCACACACAGGAAACACAAGAGAAAACAA
Source organism: Picea sitchensis (assembly GCA_010110895.2). Taxonomy (NCBI): domain Eukaryota; kingdom Viridiplantae; phylum Streptophyta; class Pinopsida; order Pinales; family Pinaceae; genus Picea; species Picea sitchensis. Next base: position 31,532 of record SNQJ01S0006287.1, on the reverse strand, counting down.
GTATGTAAGTATGAGAGAAGATTGCTGGAACTGTACGCATATGCTATGCACTATGCTGTACACTCTATAATCCATTGAGTATTTAGAAAAGTAGAGTGTCCAAAATTGGAATGTATAAGTGACATGCAAATATTTTATTATTTGTTTTTTACCAAATAAAGCTCATTCAAAGAAAGAAAGCTAAAATAAATTACGAGCTACGATTAGAAATATATTCTATTGCCACTTGGCACCTGCTAATTCTTACCAAATCCTTTCAGAAGCAACCTGTGTGAACTTTGAAGTAGCAAAAGCGATTAGGAGCTACAATGAGAAATATCGTACATTGCCACTTAGCACCTACTAATTCTCATCAAATCCTCATAGAGGTTAATTTTAACAGCAAGCTTTGTGAAGCAACTTTGGACATTCTGTTAATTATTAAGTCTGTGAAGCAGTACTCGTGTATTTTTATTTATATGCTTTTTAAAACACAGGTGGCATATGAGATGTTACTTAGATACAGGCAGATTATGCACCTCCCTTGGTTCAGATCCTCAGGTGGCATTCCTTTTCGTTTGTTCATTAGTTAATGTTGCGCTTAGAATTTCGTTAATTGTATCTATATACAGAGTAGTGGTCAGAAAACTGATGATGCTTTTTGCACCATTCATACAGGTCTACCTTTTTTGTAATTTATTGGTTCATAGATCCTTAATTTTGAACACTATTTACATCTTGTCTTTGGTTGGGAAATTATAGCTGGTCCATCTTGAGTCATGCTGCACTTCAAGCAAGGAATTGCATCTTTATGGTGGTTTTATTGCCGACTCCTGAGAAGTCTGTCACATACATACAAGAAATATATTTATTTGGCTTCATAAGTCCTTTATTTTCTAAAGTACACAATTATAATCAACCTTTTGTTTTCTTTCATTCTTTATTGAAGATTGTTCCTGTAGTGAGCTGCCTCTTTCAAGTTATTTTGATCATCATATAGCATTATGTTTCTGTAGTTTAGTGAACTATCTCTTTCAAGTTATTTTGATCGTCATATAGCATTAATCACTCGGTTTGATATAAGCAGGAAGTCATGGATACTGGTGTGAAATTGGCAGTTGTGGTGAAAGTAATTGGCCGTACTGGATCAAGAGGTCAAGTTACACAGGTCCGAGTGAAATTTTTGGATGATCAGAATCGACTGATCATGAGGAATGTAAAAGGACCTGTCAGGGAGGGTGACGTCCTTACTCTGCTAGAATCTGAAAGGGAAGCAAGGAGGTTGCGGTGATTATATTGTTTAGATTATAGCATGGACTTAAAGTGAGAATGGTATAACTTACATTGTTGTGTTCTGTTTCTGGATTATCTCAGAGTGTTTTGTTCGCTATTTTTTTTCAATCCAAAGGGAGCAATGAGTGAGGCTATGAATGATCTGTGATATGTAATCCGGAATTTTACAATCAAAATTTAAAGCCTGTCATACTTGACAGGGAATTGGAATAGTAACTATTTATTTTTGCTTCTGGAATGAAATTCAAATAACTATACTGAAGATTTTCTGTGAATAATGCCTCAATAATTTTTAGCAAACTTCTTATACCTTTTTTTCCTTTTTGCAACTATAATTAAGTCCAATTTGTTCTCCAGTCATAGGTTACAACTTACATGTGAATTACATATATTTGGAACTATGTTAACCTTATTGGTAATAGAATCTTTAACTTAAATCATCTTGTGTTACTTCAGCGCTGTAGTGGTTGGTACTCGGACATTGGCCTGAGGAATTTTCTCTACCCCTTCTTACCCTGAAAAAAGCAGGGTCACCTTTTGTCCTTGAACCGATAACCATCTTTCGGCTAACCTAGCCTCCTCAATCCCTCGGGACCAATAAGGGGTAGTCATTTTGTGTCGATGAATCTGGTTGCAGTAGTTATTTTCTTTGATACCATTTTGTTTATTACCAGCTCTCTATAACTTTGCAGCAAGGTTAGACACTTCCTATCATAAACTTGAACTTTTTTTTTGTATCAATGCTATTTTTTTTAACCCAAACTGACGATTTTTCATTATATATATATATAAAACAGGTTGTGCTAATACAACAATGATTACAAAGTTCCTCTATGAGGTTTTCATCACTGGATAGTTCTATATCACTAAATGCATACAAAAAGATGTCTATTGGCCTATGTATTTTTGCAGTTAGATTGTCGAATAAACTGTTCTCAAATGCATATAACACGAAAAGACATTCATACTAGTTAACCTTTGGCACTGTTCTCACTGTTCTGGTCTTTTGGCTCCTTTGCAGCTTGCTGGTTGTCTTCGTCTTCAATTTCCATGGGTATTTGATGTCAGTTTCTGCCTCTGCCTCACCTCAAGGCACTGAGCTTTGAGTACCAAGTTTATCACCCGTTGTGGCCATTGGTGCGAGTAAATGTCGGCAAGCTCGCATTTGCTTGCCGATCCTCCATACTCTTAACACCATGCATGCCCGTATGGTCCATCCATCATTCACACGGGTTTCCAGATTGAAGTGACCGACCATTAAGAATTTAAAGGAGAGGGAGAGTGGTATACTCCCCTTTTTTAACCTGCCCTGTTTGCAACATTGCTGCAATCTTGCTGTATGCTTCCCCATTTAGAGACCTTCGAATGTGATAAATAGAGATGCAATCAAAGTGTTGAGTAAGGAGTTTGATTCGAGCCACCACATCTTGTAACTGATGTCCCCCTAATTTCAACTTAACATTTTATTTCTTTAATGATGAGCATGGAGTCTCCAAAGGCCATAAGAGCATTAATTCCTCGCGACTTGGCTATGTTTAGCTTGCACCAAAATGAATAGGCCTCTGCTAGATTGTTAGACTCTTGCCCAAGCTATGTTTAGCTTGCATCCATCTCATTCCCCTTGGGGTCATAAATACTCCCACCCACTCCTGTCACCCCTGGGTTTTTCTTAGAAACCCCATCGAAAAAGAGAATGAAGGTTTTGATGAAGCCTCCACTCCAGAAACTCTACAGGTTCTTGCTTGATTTTCCAATGCGGATGATGTCCATTGCTGTTAGAAGGAAGCTGAGCCACTGTATTGGATTGAAATTGCCTCATCCAATTTGCTTCTATATTGTCCAAATTCGTATCCTGAGAGGAGGTTCCTCCACCCATGTATTCAGCGTATTCAGCCAATAGAACCCCACCTTGGAGGCTGCTTGGGCAGTGTTCCTTTCTTCGTTCTTGAATATTCTTTTGTTTCTTGATAGCCAAATTTGCTAGCAAAGATGCTTAGGTAAACGATTCCATTGTCTTTGAAATGTTTTTTGTTTGCAAAGTTGCCAATATATAGTTTTATATCAATGCAAAAACATCTCCTCCCATGATGCTGGCCGACCCATCCTCTGCCTCAGAACTCCCAACACTAGGTTCCAGACTTCTAAAGTATAATCACATTGCAGGAAGAGGTGATAAGTAGTTTTTTCCTGTCTGAAGCACATAACACATCACGACGCACTTGCTATGCCTCTCCTCTTTAGATTTTCAGTCGTGAGAATCTTATCGTGTGCTAGTGTCCGACCCCTGCTGCCTTGGAAGAAAGAGGTTGGGCAACTGTTGACCAAAGTGGCGATCCAAGGAGCACTAACACAAGAAGCTATCCATTGCACAACATTAGCTTTAAAACCAAATTTTACCAAAATTTTAAACAAAAATGAATGCCTTACCTGGTCAAAGGCATTGGCCATATCCAGTTTTATGACCATCCCTTTTTCCATGGCCTCATAGCTTGGAATGAATCGCTTCCTGTACCAAAACGATATTGTCGATAATTTGCCTATTTTGCATGAATCCCCCTTGATTCTCTAAGATGAGTTTAGGCATATACTTTTTAAATCTCCATGCAATAATTTTTGTCATTATTTTATATGAGGCATTGAAGCTTGTGGGATTGGATTCATTTGGAACTAAAGCTAGGAAGGAGGAGTTTGTATTTCCCCCATTCTACTTGTTTTTTGAGCATACAACATCATTTTTAAGTCTCCCTTGATTATGTCTTGGAAAAATCTATAGAAAGAGTGGTGAAACTATTGGGTCTAGGAGCTTTTTTTGGATCAAGGGACTAAATAGTCTTTTTAATCTCTTTTTCTTCAATGGGCCTGGTGAGATCATCATTCTCAACTCTGGTGATGTGAGCTTTGGAATATACTCAATCAGATCCCTTTCTTGCTCATAATCATACACGTCCTCTTGTTTATATAACTTGCTGAAATGTTCATTTGCCACTGCCTTGATTTTTGTAAAATCAGAAATTTTCTTCCCATCTTTGGTTGTTATTTCTCGTACATTTTTTCCTAGATTGATGAACTTTTGCTTGTTTGTGGAAGAAGCTTGAGTTTTGGTCCCTTGCCGTTAGCCATAGACTTCGAGATCTAAGCCACTAGAATTCTTCTTTGCAGATTGCCTTTTGAAGCTTTGTTTGTAATTTCGCCTTTTCCATTTTCAACGACATGGATATTTCCTCTTCCTCCATCTTGTTTTGCATGTCTACGAACATCCTTTCGATCTATTTTTCCACAATGGGAGAGACAAATTTGTTTTTAGCCTAGTCTTTTAACGCAAATTTAGTCAATCCTATCTTTTGCTCCCATATATAAACCGGGGTTCTCGTGATTCAAGTTCTCCAATCGACATTTGTTCCAGTGCCTCATCATTCTTAGCCTAGAGAGGGTTGTATCTAAAGAGGAGAGGGCCATAGTCAAAGAAATCGACATTTGTTCCACTACCTCATCATTCTTAGCCTAGAGAGGGTTGTATCTAAAGGGGAGAGTGCCATAGTCAGAGAAATCAAGGAGGTTAAGGGATATGGGTTTGTGATTAGAAGTAATTGAGGGGAGGATATGAGACTTTTGAAGGAATACTTTTGCAATAGAAGGCTACTGTGCACTAGAAAATGGTCTAGCTTGGTGGCAATGTGACTCGGGCCAACTCTTTTATTGGACCAAGCATATTTTTCTTTACTCTACCTGATATCTACAACATTCTAGAGTCTAATCAGGTCCTCAAAAGTTTCTCTGGATGGGTCCCTAACTACACATCTAACTCTTTTCTCAGTGTTATGAAAAACTGTATTAAAATCGCTTGCTAGAATGTTGTCATGAGCAAAGTATGAATTGGAGAGGTTTAGGATAGATCTCCAACATTGCTCTTTATACAGGGAATTCACCGGTGTGTGTGTGTGTGTGTGTGTGTGTATTGTACAAGCAGAAGCATTTGCTTGTTTGAGTAATTTTAAACCTAGTTAATATCCAATTTGTAGTTTGATATTAGAATTCAAGGCTTACCAGGTGTGGGTTCCATAGAGAGCAAAACCCCCTTGAGGCACCCCTCAAATCTTTTGCCCCCATTTTTTTCTCTTGGATTAGGAGAATCATAGGTTTTTCCGTCTTGATTAGGTCCTTAACTGTGACAACTTTTTGGGTGCTACCTAGGCCCTTGTAGTTCCAAGAGACAATATTCATTATTTATTAGAGATTTTCGAGCTTCCACCCTTTAGAAGATGGATTGTTCACAACAAATTTTGGGGATTTTTGCCTTGTGCCTAGCATTTGTTGGAGTGTTCTTTGTGAGCCCAACATAATATCCTTGGTCACTTGTTCCTCTCTTACGATGCAACCCTGTTTCCTTCCAGATCGCCTCGGTGCAGTTTCCTTAGACCCCTCCTCTATCTAATCTTCTCCCTTTGAATCCACTGGTTCTGAATCTTTGGCTTTGTTTTCGATGAACATCTTTAAAGCTTTCTACCTTTTCCATGCTCATTGAAGGAATATCCTTCCTTTCCTCTCCAGATTTCATCTTATTGCCCTTTGCCCTTTTCAGATTTGGTTTTATCTCTCTCTCTCTCTCTCTCTGTGTCGGTGTCTCCGCTAAAGGCATACAAGTGGCCCAAGGCTAACATGTGACCTTCAAAATCAAATAGTGTCCAAATAACATAGTTGGTGGGGTCAAACCATGATGGATAATTGCATCTTCCATCTTAGGGGAAATTATGGTTTCTCCTTCTCCTTTACCTTCAACATGGTTAATTAAAAAACAATGAAGTTTGAACATATAACTCAAAAGGCCTTGTAAGCATAAAACCAATTATTTTAACTTCTTGTAATCACAAAATATCAAGCTTTGAAACTATATCTCTAATTCTCCATATTATTTATTTGCAACAAGGTTATGTAACATTCATTGTGAACTTTCAAGGTTGAAATCCATCATTTCTTCACCTTCTCAACTTGACACAACATCAAAAGAGTTTGGAGAGGTTAGGATTTGCATTTTAGGTAGGAACCATTCATTAATGGATTATGTCCTTAGTTTCTTTGGGGAGTCTTCAACACTAGACACCCACTAAGAAGCATCAAGGGGTGGGGTGGAGATCAACCCAATGACCCCCACCCCCCTACATGGGGCAATGCAGTGGGAGCTTCCAATATGATCTCTAACTGCCACAAGGTTCATAGAATTATTTTGAGCTAGGACACATATAAGATAAGGGAATGACTAGAGATGTTATAACTAAGGAAATTTGTCCATATTTATGACCTTTACCCATCCTTCATTATCAATATAGGAAAGTGGACCAAGTGACCTAGAAGATGTTTTTAAGGAAACTACTTGGAGAGTATAAATAAGAGGCAAGACTCTCTCATTTGAATCACACTTGAGCATATTGAATATCTATATGTGTATGAGGTAAACAAGGATATCTAAACCAGAATTCTGAGTGAAGGTGAAGAAAAGAAGGCCGAAATGTAAGGAAGGATAAATTCTTTTGATGATGATTTTTAAGGTATGTTATTTACAGGTCATCTCACCATTTTTGCTATAATTTTTTTCTATAATGATTCAGACCGTGAAATTGCTATGCAAGTGAGAAAACATATCCAAGTATTTGTGGTAAAAAATTCAGCTTGTGGGTCGTTGTATTTTGGGAGTTACACTTCGTGGAAAATAGGGTTTGTGGCCAGTCCTGAAACTAGTCAAAAGCAGGTGTTTCGGGTAAAAACGTCATAACTTCTTCATAACAAATCCAAATTAAGTGAGATCAAATGTGTTGGTTAGGGTACAATCGGTAGTATGTTGTGTAACAGTTTCAGATCAATTCATCAAATATTTTGTGCGGGGAACGCTCTATAAGGTCGCTCTCTAGAATAAACTAGAAGTCAACAAGGTATGTCATTTTTGCTATAACTTATTTTTTGAGAGATTCCAAGTAGTGACACTTGGAGAAATTGCATAAAACACACTGAAGAACATTGTGTATCAGTTTCAGATCTTTATACATTACAGGTTCAAAGTTATGATTACTTCAAGTCAGGGTTGTTGACTAATCCAAAACTAGTCTTGTGAGACTAAATAAAAGTTTGATGAAAATGCTAGTCTCTTGTTGTTAAAGTTAAGGAAGGTTTGGAGGAATGTGATCATATACACCAGGTCTATTACAGAGCTACAAATTAGATTTGGATGATGAAAATGATGAAGACTTTTGGTTGAGGTACATGTTGAGTACATGGTTGAG
>SNQJ01S0006286.1:85105-117347 GCA_010110895.2 Picea sitchensis | reverse complement strand
TTGGAATTTGGGAACATTTATTGTTTATGTAACTACCTTGCAGATTTGTCTAGGGTGCCCACCTTTTGGAGGATTATTTATTGATTGTTGCCCTAGATCAAAGGGAAGCAATCATTTCCATTGGCACACTTTTCAAGGGCATACATTTTTGTGGACTATTTAATATTATATGGCATGGTCAAAGTGGTCCCATAACCACCTTCTTACACACATCGCAAGGGTGCACCTCTTCTAGGGGTTTATTATATTATCTTGGTTAATCAAAGCCCATCTTAGAGGGCATTCTATTTATGATGAGGACACATGGCACAAGGAAATTCTTTGCTTGGTCAAAGAAAGCTTGGACTAAGGAGGTGTTTTGCATGAGGAGAGGAAAAATGACATGTCCATTCACTTGTCTCTTATTTTATTATGTATTGTTTCACTTGTCTTTAGGAGTTTGTTAAGGATATTATTATTTATATTTTCCTAGGAGAGATCATGGATCTAGGTCTTGGATATAATTATTTTATTTGTGAGGGTTTTGAGCTTGTTACCCTTCATGTTGCATGAGAGATAAATTTGTGATTTTCATCACATGGCAGGGGTGACATGTTGGGATGCTGATGGACCTTCTATTTTTTCTTGGAGACAATGCATCCTGGTTGGGCATGTTGATGATTGTGTATTGTCATACTTCACCATGATATTGATGGCTTTATGACATGTTATCGCTCAAAATGTATGTGCATTTTGAGTCACTTTTGAATTCAATTCCAGCATGTTGTGGCAAATTTCGTTTTTCAATCAAGAGTCTGGAAATGTGAGGGTGGTGTTCCATATGCAGTAAGAAAAATATGGGGCCCAGCTCTATGTATGGGGTTTTCCTTTTCAAGGTCCGTTTTTCCAACATAAGGTAAAATTTTCAAAGGTTATCTACAGCTGGTAGAAGACTAGGTTGCTGCACTTACTATTGACTCTATTTATCTTTTAAAATTTAGAGAACAAGAAGTAAGGAAGGGGGATTTCTTTACACAATTCAATAGCAGCCAGGACCCAAGCTTATGACCTTTTTCTAGTCAGTTTGGAATCTTGGAGATAATTTTACATAACAGATTTTAGTCTCCTGTTCAGATCAGTTGGTTACACAAGACAAAGGGGTGTCATATGCTGCTCTGTCTGTACTTAAAAAATGTCACAATACATCTATTGACTAGTCTGATGCTGCACATTTGATTATGACTTATGTACTAGAAAAGGAGAAACATGTGACAACAGTCGGTAAATCATTTCCCAGTATGTCATTGGTATAGGTGTTGAGGCTCATTTTGTTTCAAGTATTTTCAAGCCTAAATCAGTGAATTAGCTTCAACAGTACAGAGGTGTGGGTTCATTACATTGGTGACAACCTTTGCCATTATTTGATCTTAGCATAGGTAGAGGCATATTTTTGGATGTATATGTCCAGTCTAAAGGCTCCTTTAAGCTCTTTCCCTTGATATGAATGGTAAGTTCCAGATATTCTCATCACAAGACAGTATTTTGTACTCAATCACTGTTGGCACATGCTTTACTTGTTGTCTCGTTACACAGTTTGACATCTTTTATTATAGCATTGACCTATGGATATAATTATTGGATATTAGCACATGTGAATGGTCTATGGTATATTCTTGCTTTCATTGCATAGCTATTTCAAATCTTCCCTCTTCTCATTAGTTAAATAACTCATTGGATCAACTCAACCTTGTTGTCCTTGTGGTTTAATAACATCAGTTTAGACATATTTTCCTTGATTGCAAGTTCATTGGTTATCTTTGGCATATAAGACGAAATGGTTCCATGGAAGTTTCAGGAAATGGAATTTTATTTCAGGGAGAGAATCAATTAGTGTCACCTGCAGAGTTCACACATCCTATTTAGATTCAAGTTCACATAAAGATACCATCCATGTAAAAGATACCACAAATCTCTTATTTATATGTTCAAAAAGTGGTTCCATCTGTTGGAGCAAGAAATATGGGTTGCATAAGTGTACGACCTTTGTGATTTATTCTCAAAGCCCATGCAATTTGAATTTTATTTATTTATTGGGTCATTTTGAGGGTGCACATGGGTTGCTAACTAGAAACAAGTGATTTATTAATATTTACAATCTACTGATTTTTGGATACTGCAAGCAAGGTAAAATTGAGGTGGCCTCCACTCTTCTCTTTGAAATGGAGAAATGGTGTATTCGCCAGATGGTTTTATGTTTGAGTCACTGATTAAAGGGAACTGCAAAATATGCAATGTGGAGGCATCTTTGACACTGTTTCATGAAATGGAGAGGAGAGGAATTGTGGCAACTCTATTTTTCTACACCAACCTTATTAATGGGCTTTGCGGTAAAGGCAGGTTGGAAGAAGCAAGTAAGCTTGTAGATGAAATGCTTGAGAGGGATTTACTTCTTAGCATCTAGCGATTACAGTAGATTGCATTCTAAATATTGTAGAAGATTTGACTCTTTGGGAACCGATAAATTGTTTGATGGGTCAGAGCTTGATTTCTCGTTTGTTGATTTCATAGGCTCTCTAAATGTAAAAGGCTGGTCATTAAAGAAAAATAAAGGGGATATGTCACTTACCAAAACACCTGCAGCGAGAGCTCCCTCTCTGGCGGTTACTTTCAGGTCCTCTGCAGTGGTTGCCCTCACTTGAGCTTCAGTCTCTTGGCCCTTGCCCTGGATCTCTCCCTCTTTTGGCGGTGCCCTCCCAGCGAGCCTCCCTCTCCTAGAGCGATACCCTCAGCAAGCTCCTCAGTCTCTCCCTCTCACAGTGGGGTGCCCTCTGCGGGCCTCCCTCTACTAGCCAGAGTACCCTCAGTCTCTCTCTCCACAGTGCCACTGGTAGACTCTCCTATTCCTCATAGGTTATCTCCTTGGGCGGGTAGTTTTTAGTATGGTGTAAAATAATTCTCCCAAGTGGAGTCTCAAATTCCATTTTATGGATTTTTTCTATGATAGGTTATGATCCTTGGTGAGAGGGTGAGGAGTTCGAGTCTCAACCCGACCAAAACATGATAAGTGCATGCAGAGTCTATCTTTTCTAGGGTTAATGTTTAATACTTGAAATGCCATGAAAATGAGAGAAGAATACATTGTAACTAGCATTTGGGCTTGATCTCCATGAGCAATTTGGTTAACAAATTCTAGCACCAAATCGCCTTACACCTACACACAGTCGACCAAATAATACCTTCCTCATTTTCCAATTAACATTTATAATAATATAGAATAGATTATGTGGTTATCACATTGAAATGTTAAATGCATGCCATCATGAACTCTTTAGTAGTAGTTTTGCCTTCATATTAAATAGTGAGTTATGTGGTTAGGTATGGTACATTATGACTCCATGCCTAATGAATTCTAGCACTAGTCTAAAATAAACAAACCTCTTGAAAATATTTGAGATCATTATGGCATTTCAACTCATAGCAACCCTCATGACTAATGTCAACATGCTTGAGTGGCTATCACTAGCATGATGGGTCTTGGAGACATTGTCTTAGATTGGATGTCTTTGATGTTGACAAGATTTAAGGTCTTCATCATCAATAGTAACTCACATTAATAGGGTTTTGGCTTCATCCGTGGAATCTTACATCATGATATATTCAACCATCATGGCTAGCATTGATGGGTTAACATTATCGAACCCTTTTCATCCACCTTCTTTGTCAATATCCTCCTCATTTATCACTCCTTTCCTTTTTCTCCTGATTGTCCAAGCTTCTCTTGTTGACCTTCATCTGTTCACCATTTCATCTAGCATTAATTGGGACCAATCCTTACACCTTGAACCTTAGACATTTTCCCGATTTTTGGTTTAGCCACATGTTGATGGATCGCCGATATTTTAATCATTCAATGACTAAAGAACCTTTTCCCGCACCTTTCAAAATAGTTTTAGACATGGTAATAGGGAAAGCTATTTTTTGTTTTTAGATGGTCTTTGAGGATATAATCAAGTATCTATAAGGGGAAAATCCAACCACTCACTACTATCACAACCAAGTGGGGATCATATTAATGTCATATAATACCATTTGGTTTAGAAACTGCACCAACATGTTTTCTTGAACAATTTTTGTGCTTATTCAATGTTTTCATTCTGAATTCACTAAAAGTGTATATGAATGTTGGGGCACGTTTGATTGTCTAAAAAACCACAACTTTGACCTTTGAGTGGTGTTGAATAGGTGTAGGGAGGCAAGTGTATCCCTAAATCTAGAGAAGTTTCATTGTTTGCATCTTTTCAAAAATCGCTTTGGACACTTAGTCTCAAGAAGGAATGATGGTAGATCTTGATAAATTTACGATAATAATCAAGATTTGGAACCTCCCACCAATCCATCAAAGGTTAGGTAATTTTTAGGACATACATGGTATTATTGAAAGTTTGTTAAGCAATATGATTGATCCTATACTTGATGGAGGTGGTTTGAAGAAGAAAACACCATTTATATGCATAAATGAATGCCGATAAAGCTTTGGAATGGTAAAGGATACAATTGTAAGTGCATCAATCTTAAGATTTCCTAATTGGAACAAGACATTCCATGTATGTGTAGAAGCCTTGGTTGTATCTACTAATAATGTCCTCCCACATGTTGACGATGAAAAAATTAGGCATATGATGTATTTTGCAAGAAAAAATTGTCATTGATTGACAACAATTACAATACTATAGAGTGGAAACCTTAGGTATAGTATATTACACAAATTTTGAAATTACTTACTATCTAAGATTACATTTTTAAAATGAAATCATAATTTAGAGAGTTTGATATATATAGTAAACAAGTTGATAAACTCTGGAAGCATAAGTCAATGGTTGATGTTGTTCCAAAGGAATATGACTTCACTTCCCTAATTTGACACAAATTTGGGAAATCCAATGTTAAACCTAGTTATTTGTCATGGAGATGAAATATGGAACTTGAAGGAGAGGAGGGAGACTTTCCTAATGCTAACATGTTCAAGGTTCCACTTGCATCAGACTATCTAGAGGATGTCCATTATTTTTTGTGGCACAAAAGGCACTAGACAAGATAGTATGACAAATAGATGAATTCTAGTTCAAAAGACACTCCTAATTAAAAGAGTTGATGTAGGTAATTTATATAGAGTCCAAATTAGCGGTATACAAATAAAATGTGTGCAACCAATGGAAACAAATAATTTGATTAGCAAGGCATATTTTGGCATAGTAGGGGGCATTCCTCTCTTGCACAAGACAATGAAATCCCATATGTTCAGAGACATGGTGGCTAAAGTCTTGAAGTTATTTCAAATGAGAAAAAGGAAATGGAGCTTTGAGGTTCCTTAGGGTCAGAAACTTTTATTGTCCAGGCACGATAAATCTTCGTTTTACTTATATTCATGGAGTATAACTCAATGAGGTAATAGTGATAGCTCTTCTTCTCTCCCATTTATCCAAGAAAATATGATAGAAATCTATCCATGGTAATTGAATCAGCTGCCAAATCTTTGAACCAACTCCTAACATCTCCCATCAAGGAATGACAAAATATCATCATAAAAACATCATCATGCGTGATTTCTAAGTAATCAATGTAGTCTTGAAATGTTGTAATATGCTCTTATAGTGTAAATGCATCATCTCCATTGAACCTAGGAAGGTCTTTAGGATATTTGGTAGGCATGTCATGAAGACTAATGAAACTTTGAGTGCTTTATTTCTATTTACAATCCAAGAGTGATGATCTTGAAACAATTGTTCCCAAGGTCCACTGCTCATTGGTATGGGGTCTTCTCTATAGGTTTCCTCTTCTTTATGACCTCTAATAGATAATAATGAAAGGGACTTTTTTGGTGAACAATAATGAATAAACCCAATCTATTCCAAGAGGAGAACCAAACTTTAGAACACAAAGAATACAAAATGGAGGTCTAGGGTTTGTAGTGTTATTCCTACCTATTCTACCACATCACAAATAGTGACACAATATAAATGAAAAACAATACCCTCGTATACCGATGAGAAAATTAAAACAAAACGAGTATGAGATGAGATGATATATAGAGTGGGTCTATAGTGATCTTTGAGTATAAAGATGAATGAATGAACTTCTTGGTTTAGAATAAATTATTCTCTACTAAACAAGGCCAACCACATGAAGGTGAAGATCATATGGCCCCTCCCCACCCCCTCACATGCGGCTCTCAATTCCCAATACCCAATATAAAATAGATAACAAAACAAAAGCAACATATTAATCATGCATAGAAACTACCGGAACAAAAATGAAATAAAACTTAAAAACATGTAATTAGCCAACATAATTAAAATGATTTGAGAATAATAATTCATACAAATTAAAATATCTAGTTAAGTACCTCATCCAGAGTCGTTATTATAGGAAACTTGTTGCAACATCATCAAATACAACATATTTATAGACCACTGTAGCTTGTCATAGTCCAAATAAAAAGTCCGAAGTGACCATTGGTATTTTGACTTGGTGAACATACTAAGGTGGCCGTTGGAGGGGGAAAACCTAGTTGTCTCTCTTGCCACGTTTTTGTCTCTCTTGCCACGTTTGTGGAAAATGTGGCAAGAGAGGCGTTCTAGTGGAAAAAGCATTGTGAATGATGTTAGCAGTAGCAGATTGCTGACATACATCTTCACAAGCGTGGCAAGAGTGACGTTCCAGAGGAAAACGTGGAAAGAGCGACATTAACATGACAAGAGTGACGTTAACGTGGAAAAAGAGACATACATCTTCACAAACATCGCAATTGCGACATACATCTTCACAAAAGCGTGGCAGAGTGGCGTTCCAATGGAAAGCGTGTAAGAGTGGCGTTGATGGAAAATGTGTGGCAAAGGCGGCGTTAGCATTAAAATTAGAACATACATATTCACAAAGCGTGGCAAGAGGCGTTCGGTGAGAAGCAGTGGCAAGAGACATTCCAGGTGGAAAATGTGGCAAGGCGGCGTTAAGTGGAAAGAAGCGACATTATCGAGACAGCATAGATTTTTTTAAATTTCCTCTATTTTTAGACAATACGGTCAATTTTGTCCATACTTGTATAAATAAAATGTCGTAATTTTTACAATATGTAATAGTATTTTGTATCCACACCTCCAAAGGTCATATGTCCCTTTCATTCAATCAATCATTGTCTTATCACTGTTGTTTTGTCACCCTTTCATTCTTAATGATGGAGATAGTGAATGGGAGATAGAAAAATGAATCCTGAGACAATGAAAGTGGATTCAATGAAATGGAGATATGACCATTTGAAGAATGAATATGAACTCCTTGAATACAATTTTGTTGAAATCATGACCTAGAAGTATTTATTTAGGTTTTTTATTAGGGTCTTTTTTCCCTCTTTAAAATTGATGGATTTCCCTCTTGGAGAGTCTTCCTCCATTACTTAGATTCATAGGTACATTTCAATTGTAACAATGGCTACACCTTTGGTTATGGGTCCATTGCAATTTGGTTTGAGATCTCAACAAATTTTCACTCTTACTATGTTTTCAATCTCAATATATTTTAAGAAACTACAAAAAAGGTTTAGGACTAGATCCAAAGCTTATGACTATGGAATAGCTAGATGAAGCTTTCATAAGTGAAATGAAGTATTTTTTGTAGGAAAAATGAGTTAGGGAACTTGAATCCTTATACCTCAACCCACTTACAATCTTTAGATGAAGATATAGCAAAACACTTTTTAATTGGTCAAGTTTCTAGTGAAGTTCGTATTTCGGGTGTAACATGTACAACAAAGAGGGATAATACCCTTCCTCAAGCGTAGCATTATTTTCAAGGGATAAACTTCTGGGAAGGATTTGTTCAATCCTTCCTTAAGCATAGTATTTTGATTGTGGGGGCATGTGTAAGGGTTGGTTAACCCTTAAGCGCAATATTATTTCACGACATAGAACTAAAGGAAGGGAAGATCAAACCTACTTCAAGCAACATAGGTAAGGTTTGTTCAACCCATGGAAGTGTCCAGAAACTCTTTCAAAAGCATAGTATTTGCATTGAGGAGAGATAAAGGAAGGTTTGAATGACCCTTCTTTGATCATAGTATTTTTGTTTTAGGGGATCATTAGGAAGGTTAGTTGTTTGTTCCTCAACCACACTATTATTTTTATGTACATTATAAGTCATACATTTTCCATTGGATTAGTAAAGTAGTTATTATTATAGTATTTATTATGATCTAAATATTAGTTTTGCTAGTGGTGAATTCAAAATATATTGCTCAATGCATCTTTTGTTTTCATAAAAGAGTTATGGTGTTGCGTGAATTAATCCTTATTTCATCTTTATTTGAATTCATATAGCTTTAAGAATACAACCAATCAAAGTAGGGTTTTGGAACATCCTTGTGAAAAACCCCACCAACAATACTCATCACGAATCATAGTATATTTCCCAATGAAAATCTATTTTCCCAATTCAAAAAGAAGGTTTGGTGAAAGGGAGGTGACATGAACCATTGTTAGGTTTCTCTACAAAGTATGTATAACCATGAAGATATTGGTTAATTATTCAGTTTTCTGGACACTAATTGAAGTTGTTTTTCTTGGTATGGTACTTTCCAACAATTCATAACAAGAGAATGACCTATAGTTTCACTCGTAATTCTTCTCCTAAAAAAGCTAATTTCAGGTTACTTTTTGACCTAGTTTCAATGGGAACACACATTATTTCCCATTCCACTATTGGCCTAGGGTTTTTCTTAATCTATGGTTGTGCCATCATGGTTAGTGGATGTGTCCAAGGTTTTCAATTATGGAATTTCACCCATTGCCTCATGTGGAATTGGCTTCTTCTTGACCAACATGGGGACAACTTTATATGCTTATTCTCCTCCTTGGAAAAAATTAAACATGTGAATCTCCATATAGATTGGGTAATTCAATTGATTTTTCCATCATCATGTATAGGGTTAACCCTTAGTATTCTTATAGGTCTAGTGAGGGTGAGGCTCTACACAATTTGGCTTGCATTTGCATGATCTTGGCTCTCAAATTGATGATCTTTTATGAGGTTTGGTTATTTATCTTGATGGGATGAACATTTTTAATCCCATGAAACTATCTATGGTACAGCCAAACCACTATAAATAAATATAGTTTGAAGGAACTATTGAATTCCTTACCAATTGAATTGAAGAGGAAATTTGCAATTCATATGAAAATTGAATTGAAGGAACTGAATTCATACTTAATTGAATTGAATTGAGGAACTATTGAATTCATACTATAAGAAGATTGCAATAAAAGGTAAAAATAAGGTAAAATTTACATAACTAATTATTTGGCATAAGCATAGGAAAACAATAAGCATAAGCATCTTTTTCAAGCATCTTTATAAAAAAAGCTAACTTTATAAGAAAATGCTAACTTTATAGAAACTTTCTTATTAACTAAACCGGAAACAACTTTAAACACAAAATATAAAAATAATACACTTTAAACACAATTCAAATTGGACATTTTAAACACAGTTCAAATTGGACACTTTAAACCTGATTCAGTTAGACGAGTTTTGTGTTGGAGTTGTTTTTGTGTTTTTGGATCAACACCCTACTCTTGTTGATTATCCTTGAGTCCTCCTTGGCAAACAATCCACTTCAGATCATGGTTGAGATCAAACCCTTGGGGTTTGATCCATGATCTTTAAGCAGAAAATTAGGAAATATTAAAGAATAGCATCCATACATCAGGTGCATCTTTATTTGCTAAAGGTAAGTAGAGAATTTGTTTTAGTTTGAAATAAGCACTTAGATTATATACATAAATATGCAATGATTATAAGTCATATACCTAATATTTTTATAACTGGTTTGTTCAGAGGTTTAAAATTGACCTTTAAATGGCACGATCAGCTACACTGCAATCCTCATCTTCCAAAGTGCAGGGGTCCCTAATCCTAGGAGCTAGTTTGTACTTTTTTTTGAAATTGTTTCTGCAATGTGTTTTTTTTCATGTGGAATTTAATGGAACTAACATCTAAATGTGTGTTCAAGATTTGACTCTTATGCTTGTCACACCTTTTCCCTTCATAAGTACAACCATTAGTTTTGGATTGGAGGTTACTGTTATTCAACCTTGGATATTATTATTTTTTCTATTGATGAAAAAATTTATCTGTATCTGTTAGTTTTGAGTGAATTTTAGATCTGTAGAAGCTCAATTTTTTTTTAACTAACCATAATGATTTAGGTCAGGACACTGATCCAGAGAGTTTTTAGTAAGGCTCTAGATGGAAATGATATCCTTATTTCACCAGCTGCACCTACGGCTGCTTATAAGATAGGTGTGGTTGCTTGACTTTTATTTTTTGTCTAAAATTTTTGCAGGTTACTCAACATTACTGCATTAGCAACCCTATAATAGTTTCTGGCTAATTTTTTCAACTTTTCTATTGCAGGAGATAAAGTAAATGATCCATTTTCTATGTATGCAGGAGATATTATGAATGTAAGCAATTCGTTACTTCATTTCCCAGTTTTGTGAATTTATTTTGAGACAGTTATTTAATGATAAGATATTCATATATTTCAAATATTAGAGAATAAACCCAAGAGTTATTGTTTTGAATCTTGTTTGTATCAGGATGTGAAGTAACTTAGAGGTCTCAATGATATTGGCACAATAAATGATGCTTGGAATCAAATCATACATGTTTAAAACTTCATGTGTCATGCCAAGAGAAGACTGTATTCGTAAGAAAATGATTGGATCTAGATAAATAATGTCTCCATCTATACTGCTAATCAACTTCTTGAACTTGGTCTAAGGAGTATAAAGAATCAATAATCTTATCTCACTCACAGCTCATCTTCAGTTTCATATGGTTTGCCACAAAAGCCAATTTTCAATTTGATAAAACTTTACTTATGATACATCCCAATTATAGAGGCATCATTTTGTTAAAAATGCTAGTTGCCAAAATGAGAATAATCAGATATTCTTTTTCCAACTCTTTGTTTGTAAATCTAGATGAACAGGATTTTTACTGTGTACAGTAACAATTGTTTGCAATAGCTTTCCACCTCATGATTATTGGGAGCTTGTTTTCTTCTCTTCCTGTTTGGTGTGTTAAATTGTTTTAGTAATCCTATCTCGAATGCAGTCTCTAACTATTTCCTTGGATTAATCTATGACAAATTTGAAGATTGGATGAAAACTAAATACTTATGACCATCGAATTATAGAGGCATCATTTCGTAAAAAATGCTAGTTGCCAAAATGAGAATAATCAGATATTCTTTTTCCAACTCTTTGTATGTAAATCTAGATGAACAGGATTTTTACTGTGTACAGTAACAATTGTTTGCAATAGCTTTCCACCTCATGATTATTGGGAGCTTGTTTTCTTCTCTTCCTGCTTGGTGTGTTAAATTGTTTCAGTAATCCTATCTCGAATGCAGTCTCTAACTATTTCCTTGGATTAATCTATGACAAATTTGAAGATTGGATGAAAACTAAATAAAACTTTGCAAAAATACTTGCACTCTATTTCCAGTGTTTCAATCAACTTGCACTCACTGTGTTCATTGCAGGGAATAATGCAAATTTATACGATTCTATTTGTACGACCAGTGCTGCTAATTCCACTGACATGCAAATATTATAATAGTTTGTACAACTGTTTTATTTTTAGTTAAGAAAAACGGCAACCAGGAAAAAATAACCTTTGTTTTAAAAAAATGCCAAACAGACATAATTATTGGCAGCAGTACCTGAGTTCGCTTCTTGAGAGTGTTGAGTTCGTTGCTTGAGAGTGTTGTGTTCGCTTCTTGAGAGTGTTGAGTCCACTGCGAATATCCACGACCTCGGCAACCACAGCGAATATCCATGACCTCGGCAACCACAGCGAATATCCACGGCCTTGCGAGACAGCGAATAGAGAGACACAGCGACACAGCGACTCAGAGAGAAAGAGAATAACCATGACCTCAGCGAGACAGCGAATAACCATGACCTCGCGAGACAGCGACACAGCGAATAACCACGACCTCGCGAGACAGCGACACAGCGAATAACCGGGACCTCGCGAAACAGCGAGACAGGGAATAATCGGGACCTCGCAAAACAGCGCGACAGTGAATAACCAAGACCTCGTGAGACAGCGACGCAGGGAATACAGCGACCTCAGCAACACAGCGAGACAGCGACCTCAACAACACAGCGAGGCAGTGACACAAAGCGAATACGCCAAAAAAATATTCCAAACATTGTAAAGTCGATGTGTGGCTAATATATAAAAAATCTTTCGGCCGAAATATTCTTCGGTCGAAAGATAGTTCAGCTGAAATATTGTTCGGTCGTACTATATTTTAGCTGAACGATCTTTCGGCCGAACTATCTTTCGGCCGAAAACGTATTTTCGGAAAGAAAATATCCGACCGACCAAATTTCTACACGCAAATCGAGAGCGTGGTTATTGCTCCGTTCGATTTGACGTATATTTTTTCGGCCGAAAAAAGGTTTTTCGAAATTTTGGAGACCAGATTGTCACGAAAGTGTAACCCACCTTCGTGATTCCACCCAGGAAGAGATCAGTAAGACTTCCTTCAGAACAAGGTATGGTCACTCTGAGTTCACAGTGGTGCCATTTGGGTTGTCAAATGCACTAGTTGCCTTCATGTGTTTAATGAATGGAGTTTTCAGAGAGTATTTAGAGAAGTTTGTCATTGTATTTTTGGATGACATTCTTATTTAATCAAATTCTAAGGAAGAGCACGAGAAACATTTGAGGATGGTGTTGTGGGTATTGAGGGAGCATCAACTTTATGCAAAGTTGAGAAATTGTTCATTTTATCAGCAACAAATTCAGTATTTGGGTCATATTATTTCAGAACAAGGAACAGTTGTGGACTCAGCAAAGATAAAATCCATTGAGGAATGGCCAGCACCAAGAAATATCGTAGAAGTGAGATCCTTTATGGGACTAGAAGGGTACTACAAAAGGTTTATTGAAGGATTTTCACAGATTGTGCATCCAATTACATCCCTATAGAAGAAAGGTGCATGATTTGAGTGGACTCCAAATTGCACAAGGATTTTTCATCACTTGAAAAGTTTGTTGACAAGTGTGTCGATTTTGAGAATTGTTAATCTTGAGGTAGACTTTGTGGTGTGCGCAGATGCATGCAAGGAAGGACTAGGTGGAGTCCTAAGTCAGAATGGACATGTGGTATACTAGGAGTCAAGGAAGTTGAAAGAGCATGAAATACTCTACGTTACGCATGACTTAGAATTGGAAGCTATAGTGCATGCTTTGAATACATGGCAGCATTATCTCATGGGTAAAATATTGAGTTGATAATAGACAACCAAGTTTGAATTCCAGACAAATCAGGTTGTTAGAGTTCCTCAGCGAGTATGACTTTGACATAAGGCATATCAGAGGAAAAGAGAACAAAGTGGTTGATGCACTCAACAGGAGGGTGCATGAGATGCATGCTACAACCATTAACATGTACTAGAAAAATTTGCGTGACAGAATTTTGGAAGTTTCCAAATCAAATATGCACTATATGGATATAAGTGTGACTTTACAGAAAGGTATGTCACAGCCAAAGTTTGAATATTATGAGTTAAGAGAGGATGGGATACTCATGTATAGATGCAAAGTCTATGTGTCGAATGATCAAGATTTGAAGAACCTGATTTTGTCATAGATGCATAAGGTTCCTTATGTTGGACATCTAGGTTACTAGAAAACCATTGTTGCAGTCAAGAAGAAATACTTTTGTCTAGGTATGAAAAAGGAATTTGTGGATTTCATTGCGAGGTGTCTCGAATGTCAAAAGGAAAAGATTGAGCACAAACATCTAGTTGGCTTATTGTATCCCTTTCCAATTCCCGAGTGGAAACGGGAAGTGGTGACCATGGACTTCATAACTAAGTTTCCTAGGACCGCTAAGCAACATGATTCTATTATCGTGGTGGTGGACAAGCTTACTAAAGCTTCTTATTTTATTCCAGTGAAGTCAGCACACAGGGAAACCGACATTGATGAGATTTACTTGCAAGAAATTTCTAAGGTGCATGGGGTACCAAAGACAATTGTGTCTGACATAGATTCCAAGTTCACTTCAAACTTTTGGAAAGGGTTATTTAAAGGATTCGGAACAAATCTGAATTTTAGCACAACATATCACCCTAAGCTAGATGGCCAGACCAAGAGGGTAAGTCGGGTGATTGAAGACATGTTAAGGATGTATGTGGTGGATAAGCCATTGAAGTGGGGAGGCTACTTGCATTTGGTAGAGTTTTCTTACAACAATGTGTATCAAGAATCTTTAAAAATCATCCCATTTGAAGCATTTTATGGAAGAAAGTGCAGCAGGCCTCCGAGTTGGGATAACCCAACAGACCACACAGTAGTTGGGCCAGAATTGCTCCAAGAAATGGAGGAGAAGATGGTAAAGATAAGGAAAAATTTAAAAGCTACCCAAGATAGACATAAAAGATGCACGGATAAAGGAAGAACCCACAAGGGATTTACAGTGGGTGATCATGTGTTTTCAAAAGTGAAGGCTAGGTGTAGTTCCCTAAAATTGGGAAAGTGTTCTAATTTAGCGGTGCACTATTGTGGGCCATTTGAAATACTTGAAAGGATTGGTCCTATCACTTATATGCTTGCATTTCCTGCATCCTTATGCATTCATAATATTTTCCATGTGTCATTTCTTAAGAATTATGTACCTGATGCTAATCATGTCATTGATTGGAATGTGATTCAAGTGGACCTAGAAGGAGGATTTCAAGTGCGATCGGTTTACATATTGGATTGGAAAATCAAGTAGCTCAGGAACCAAGTCATGGAGTTGGTAAAGGTCCAATGGACCTGGTACAGTCCTAAGGATGCAACCTAGGAGCATGAGGATGTTATGTGAGCAGAGTATCCTCCTTTTTGATGATGTTTGAAATTTTGTATGTACATGTGTGCATGATGCACTGAAGACAATACATAAATAAGGGGGAGGGGATTGTAATGTCCTTGATCCGAAACCTTTGTAATTGTACATAGGATGGTGAACCGATTGGTACCAAGTGTAAATTTAATGTACATTTAGGTTGGTGAGATGATGGCACCTGATTTTGGTGTTGCATGAATCCTAATAGTGCACGGAGAAGTGTTATCAAAGACAGTGTGTGCACAGTCTATGTGTTGCATGCACCTAGGTAAATGTGCAGTAATGACCCGAAAGTGTGCAGTATTGAATTATAAATATGTATATATGAATTTTTATGTTTCGAGGTCGGAGATCATGTGTGATTATAAGACTGGTGAGCCTGGACGCAGATAGATGAGCACACCTATCCATGTAATTATAATCATGATTATCAATATAATATTGCATCACTGGACATTGACTAACTTAGACGAAAAATAAATGGGGGGCCTACTCCACCAGAAAAGGGAAAAGGGGGCAAGTCATAAGTCTTAGGAAATATTTTATAATATTTCCGGGAAAAGTGTAAATGTCGATATATATATTATTTTATCCTAAGTTCCTGAGGGTAGGGAATGGGTTACCAAGCGGATTAAATCTACTTTAGAAGGTGACAAGTGTCAAGTGGAAGACATGCAATATATATTGTTTTCCTTAGTGTATTTTGGGGCATTAGTAATGGCATGGGAGATGATCCAGGATTCAAGGAAAGGAATTCATGTTGTAGGCTCTCGTGTGCAGAAGGGGGTCGGGTTGCATGGAAAATTCGATTATTACCTTATCTACAACGAGAAGCTTGTAAGGAGTTGTGGGGATACATCTAAAGTTTCACTGTCGAAGAGTCGGGTTGACATACCATGAGCACTCTCTCTGAGTGAGAGACTAGTTGTTGTGGAGTTGTTTTCAGACCCGTGGCATACTCTCTAGGCGAATTTTTTGTTGAGAGTTGTTACCTAGTGCATTGAGCATTAGCCATAGGGCTCAGAGACTTCATGTTCGGCTTGTTGTTGGTAACCTTGGGAAGGGAAGTGGATCATCCAAAGGACTGTTGAGAAGAGAAGGGGTACACTTCCTTGGGTGTGACAGGTGCATGGGGAATGAGGGACTGTGGGCTAGTTGCAATAGTGGTAACTTAGGATTGGGCAATTATGTTGAGTTTTGGAACATAATTGTCGCTAAGAACCCTTTTTCCTTGGTGGATTTACGCCCTAGCTTGGGGATGACCTGTTGTTGAAATCTTATGAGCAACAATGTCTATGGTTGGTAGGAATGTCTGATTCAAGGCCGCAATTGGTGACTTTTATAAAAGATAAGTCTTCTTTATGTGCTTGTCTTGTTCACTGTGTGCATATTTGTCTATGTTGGACATGGGTTAAATTCTTGTATGTGTTGCATATAAGTATTTGTTGTTGTTTTGTTAAGTGTTGCATGCTCATGTAAGTATGGTGCTTATAGCCTATATTTGTAGTTATGCATGGATATGACTAATGTGGTTAGTCTTTCCTGCTAAGTTTAACCTTTTGATTTTGGTTATGAGTCATCAAGAAGAGGATTGAGTGGTCGGGTGCATAGGATCGTAACCTATGTGCTTTTTAGGATGGAACTCATGTGTGTGCAATTAAGGAATTAGACCCCATGCATAGTGAAATTAGAAATGGTGCATGATGCCTAGGTGGTTGTGCACACAGTTATATTGTATGGTCAATATGTTGGTGCGTACAATTATTTGATTTAATTATGTTGCTTAATGTTGTTTTGAAAAGAGATTTTTTCTTTCGTTGTTACTAGTTGTGTAGTGCGACTCAATCTTGAATGAAGCATGTTACTTCTAGAGATACTGCACAGATTATGTTTAAAGTAGATTCTATGCAATGTGATTCTAGAGTAACATTGGTCAATGGTATGTTAGGGATGTTAGAAAGTGGTATCATAGCATGTGTAAGGTGGTAATGGGACCCAACGTAGGTGGTTGGGGACATTACAATTAATTTATTTTATGTATGATTTTCAATCGAATAACTTGAAGATGGTTAAGGGTGGATTTCGTCGTTTTCCCCATCTTCTACCATGTGGGTAGATGTATTAGGGTCATATTTGCTCATTAAAACATTATCCATATAAATGAACCCCTTGAACTAACTATTATATAATTAAATGTGTTTAGCCAAACATTGTCATCACTCTTTCATAATATTAATTTTGTGTTTGGTCAAATAACGACTAATCATACCTTTAATTATTTTTAGTCAATGGTTTCCATTGCTTAGTTTTTAAGAATAGGTAAAGAGTTGGCATGGATGGTGATCAATGATAATTACACCATTAGAAAAACACACACAATATATATTTTAAGGGAAATGAAAATATAAGCTAATGCTCAATATTTGTTTAGCTTTATTGATTATCTATTTAATAATGTTACTTTGTTGTATATCTTTAGTATTCATCAATCTTTTATATTTAAATATTTTCTATTGTGTGAAAATAAAATTACAAATTGTGTAAGATGTGGTATTCATCAAAATATTTTAAATTTTAAATCTCCCATTGTTTGAAAACAAAATTACAATTTGTGCAAGAAGTAACCATTAGCATTAAGGATTTAACCATTATAACAAATCAAAGCACATGGCTAAAAAAACAAATGAAATCAACACCAAGGTATAAGAAAACACTAAAAATATAAATCATTTGGCCTCACTATCCCTATGATCACTGCCATCATATCTTATACCAGGAACCCCATCACCCTGGTGACCATCACCATTTCCACTATCACTTGCATCAAGCCTCTCATCACCCATAGGAGCATCAACACCCATATAATTCATAAAAATAGTGTCCAACATATTGTACTATAATTATAATTTAAAATCGATCTAGATAAATTTTAGTACAAAAATTGAGCTAACAATAATTTCAAATTTTAACTAGATGGATCAAGTCAGTTGGGTTGAGTCCACAATAAATTGTGTATATGTGATATGATTATGTGTAGA
Organism: Picea sitchensis; assembly: GCA_010110895.2. Lineage (NCBI taxonomy): Eukaryota > Viridiplantae > Streptophyta > Pinopsida > Pinales > Pinaceae > Picea > Picea sitchensis. The sequence goes on along the minus strand of SNQJ01S0006286.1, from coordinate 99,365 downwards.
TGGCATTTTAGTATGTGTGAAATATTTGGGATCATTGATGGGCCCTCATCAAGATGTCAAAGAATTGTTGCATCCCACTCATGTGCCCACATGATTCAACAACCCCCTATAACTCGACCTTTTTGTGAAAAAAATACATGTAATCACTCAAAATTAATAAATATACTAGTATAATCATTGTTTAAAAATTGATGTATAACTTGAATTCAATTAAATTGATTTAGAATGTTAGGGACCTAACCCCTCATGTAGATAGAATAATATGATTTCCGTGTAATAAAGGTCAACATTAGTTAATAAGGCCTAAAATATATTTTCCATGTAATAAAGGATGACATTTGTTAGTAAGACCTATTTAATAAATGTGAACAATTCAATGTAAGAAGACCTAATAGAAGCTTCCGCTTCTAGAAATATATTCCTCTAGAATGTTCTTTAGAAGATAGAATTAGTGTAAATAAGAGTAGGAGGCATGAGAAAGCTTGTCTTGAGAATTATTGTAATAGAGTTATGCTCTGTTAGAGGTTTCCCCCTCGAAGAGGCAAGTAAACATTACTTTCTTTGAATAAAGGTATTATTTTTGGTGTTTCTCTTCTCATATTTTGTTGTTCCATTTATATATGTTGAATATTCATATTTCTGCATATTATATTGCATTTGGTACCTTACAAGTGGTATCAGAGTACTTTCCTTGGCAGAAATTGTGGGTTAAATCTTTTTTTAGGTTAGAAACGTGTTCCAATGTCTTTAAACTACAGTGATCTATTGTTCAACATATAAATCCGCAATCGGGGAAGCATACACACAGGAAATACAAGATTTTTTTAAGCTCACATTGTTAGACACCCTTGTAACCCATGTTGGTACCCCTTCGAGTGGTAGCGCATTAGACAACACTTGTATACATACTTTCTCTTCCATGTACCTATGGTATATTGGGAGCCTCCCTAGGTATCTTGAAACCAACAACAGATCAATTGATCGACTGCCTAATTGTTATAGTGCCACCGAGAACAACACTCAGTAAGATACTCTCTATTATATGGGTAATCGGGTAGTACGACTAAGGGTACGGTCTAGCCTCCTTAGTTGGTGCCTTGAGATATTGGGTCGAGTACTACTATTCGACCCTGCATGTATATCAGAGAGATATAGCACAAAGAAAACCCTTATCTATAGGAACCCTAGAAAACCTAACCCTTGGAACAAAATCAAAACAAAAAAGGGACAGACAAGATCTATTGTCGTGCAACCTTGCCTCCTAGATTTTGGTTGCGAAATTACTACACATTTTTCTTGTTAATAATTTGGGCATTTCGACACTGCAATATTATTCATATAGAAGTATAACTTCGCAGGAACTAGAATTGCATGGTTAATTAACCTTGCAGGGACTCTGGAGATTATCAGTTCCCACTGCATGGAAAAGTTACTCAAAAAAGGTAATTTTGGCATCATTGCCCAACTCCATTCCATTCAAGCAGTTGAGACACCCCCGATACACCCCAACCTTCAAGCGATCCTTTCCCGCCATCCCACTGATTTCCAAACTTCCTAGGGCCTCTCCCCCTCCCACAGATATCATGACCATTCCATTTCTTTAATCTTGGGAATTCTTCCTCCCAATTTTCACCCTTATTGTCATCCCTTTGATAAAAAAAATGAAATTGAGAAAATTGTCCATGAATTGTTAGAAGCAGGTGTTATCCATCCTAGTACCAGCCCCTATTCTTTTCATGTTGTCATGGTCCTCAAGAAGGAAGGAACTTGGTGCATGTGTCCTGATTTTTGTGCCCTTAACAAACTTACCATCAAGGACATATTTCTCATTCCTTTCATAGATAACCTTTTGGATGAAATCAATGGGGATAAATACTTTACCAAACTTGACCTACATTTGAGATATATATGAAAGAGGAAGACATCCCTAATAATTCATTCCGCACTCATGAGGGCCACTATGAGTTGTTGATCATGCCCTTCGGTCTCTGTAATGCCCCCTCCACTTTTCAAAGTCTCATGAATCATGTCTTTCGTCCTTTCCTCCATCACTTTGTGTTAGTTTTCTTTGATGATATTTTAATCTATAGTAAAACATGGCCAACCCATCTCACCCATATAGATCAAGTTCTTTGTCTCCTCTCCAAGCACCAACTTTTCCTCAAATATTCTAAATGTTATTTTGGCGCCTCTAATGTTAAGTACCTAGGTCATATTGTTGGAAAGGATGGTGTAAGGGTGGATCCCAAGAAAATTGAAGCTATTCATAATTGGCCTTGCCCTAAAACTCTTAAAAGTATGCATGGTTTCCTAGGTTTAACAAGCTATTATCGCAAGTTTGTTCAAAATTATGGAAAAATTGTGACTCCTATCACAACTCCTTTTAAAAAGAATGTTTTTTAGTTGGACTCCAACAGTTGACCAATCCTTCCAAGACTTGAAAGAATCTATGTTTACTACTCATTTACTGGCCCTAACTGACTTCACCAAGACCTTTGTTCTGGAATGTGATGCATCTGGGAGAGGAATCAGGGTAGTCCTCATGCAAGATGGATGACCTTTGGCTTTCACGAGAAAACAGTTGTCGAACTGACATTTCGGCCAATCGATTTATGAAAATGAAATGTTGGCTATTTTTCATGCAATGGATCTCTGGCACCCTTATCTATTGGGACAATGCTTCCAAATTAAAATGGATCATCAAAGTCTCAAGTACTTCCTGGAACAACGAATTTCATCCTTGAAGCAACAAAAATGGGTGTCCAAGTTGTTTGGATATGATTATGAGATTGTTTACAAAAAGGGAAAAGAAAATGTGGTGGTTGATGCTCTTTCCAAGAAATATGAAGATGAAGGGTCCCTCTTTTCCCTCTCATTCATTGTAGCAGACTGGCTTCAGGATATTTGACAGGAATGGTTTCAAGACCCCAAAATTTCCATCCTAATCCAGAAAATTCAACAAGATCTACAAGTTGCTCCATGGTACTCTTTGCACAATGAAGAGTTTCTCTATAAAGGTCACTTGTATTTAAGAAATCAGTCGACCCTTAAACCCAAGGTGCTCTCTAAGTTTCATACTTCACCTACAGCGGGTCATTCAACTTTTACCGAAACTTATGAACGGGTAAAAAGATCTTTCTTCTCGGGCGGTATGAAACATGACATATACACCTTTGTGGTTGAATGTGATACATGTCAACACAATAAGGGTGAGAGTGTCAAACTTCATGGTGCACTCCAACCACTTTCGCTTCCACCTACTATTTGGATGGATATTTCCATGGATTTCATTGTTGGCTTACCCAAATTAGGCAATAAGTTGGTCATAATGGTGGTAGTGGATTGTCTCTCCAAACATGCTCATTTTTGTGCTCTTCAACACCTATTAACAGCCGCCATGGACTACCTCATTCTATTTTTTATGACTGTGATCCCATTTTACCAGTAATTTCCTACAAGCACTATTCAGGCTCTAAGGAACTCAATTTCATCTCAGCACAACTTATCATCCCCAGACTGATGGCCAAATGGAAGTGGTCAACAAGTGTTTGGAAACATATTTGAGGTGTTTTGTGTCTAACCGACAACATTAGTGGGTTGAGTGGTTACCCCTACCCGAATGGCAGTACAATACCTCTTATCATACTACCACTCATATGGATCCTTTTGAATCAATCTAAGAATAGAAGCCACCATCAGTTCTCCAATACATGTCAGGTGTCTCCAAGGTTCCAGAGGATAACCACAATCTTATCGTTCGCATGAACATTCTCCATACTCTCAAAGACAATTTGGTAATGGCTCAAAATCGCATGAAGCAACAGGAAAATCAGGGTCATTTTGAATGTCGATTTGTTGAAGGGGATCAGGTGTTTCTTCACCTCCAACCATACAAGCAAACTTCACTCAAACCCTAGCAGTGTCGAAAACTTGCACCAAAATTTTATGGTCCTTATACTATTATCAAATGCATGGGGCTAGTGGCCTATCAATTACCTTTTCCCAGTCAGTCCAAGCTACATCCTTTTTTTCATGTCTCATACTTGAAGAAAGTGATTGGAACTAAATGCCACACCCAGACCAACCTACCAGAGTTGGATGAAGAAGGTTCCATTTGGTTGTAGTCACAAGCCATATTGGACCAAAGAGAGTGTCATGTCCGTCGGTGCACCATCAAGGAAGTTTTAGTTCACTAGAAGGACACTCCACTAGAAGATGCCACCTGGTAACCAACTATCATTCTGCAACAATTTCCTCATCTTAATCCTTGAGGAAAAGGCTCTTTTCCAAGGAGGATGGCATGTTAGGGACCTAACCCCTCACGTAGATAGAATAATATATTTTCCATGTAACAAAGGTCGACATTAGTTAATAAGTCCTAAATATATTTTCCATGTAATAAAGACCGACATTAGTTAGTAAGGCCTATTTAATAAATGTGAACAAGTCAATGTAAGAAGACCTAATATAAGCTTCTGCTTCTAGAAAGATCCTCCTCTAGAATGTTTTTTAGAAGACAAAAATAGTACAAATAAGAGCAAGAGGCATGAGAAAGCTTGTCTTGAGAATTATTGTAATAGAGCTCTTCTATGTTGGAGGTTTCCCCCTAGACGAGGCAAGTGAACATTGCTTTCTTTGAATAAAGGTATTATTTTTGGTGTTTCTCTTCTCATATTTTGTTGTTCCATTGATATCTGTTGAATATTCCTATTTTTGCATATTATATTACATCTAGCACCTTACATAAAAAATGGTACCTTATCAATTGGGCATTGAAGTTGAGTATCTATATCTGTAGTGGGGATATGTGGATATTTAGGCTCGGGTATGGGCTCGTGCTTAGGTGCGGGTGAAGGACCATTGGAAACACCCTTTCCTTTACATTGTACAATATAAATGAGGGACATGAAGAAATTTATAATGAAATAACCAAAATTGTAAATGTGTGTAAGCACATATGTGTAATTTATATCGATTGAAACTTATAGAATCAACCATATATTAACTAGGTCTCATCCATATATCATGTGTGAACAAGAAATCAATTATTCATTGGAGTAAATCTCATCCAGTAATGAAAACGTTTGCATGTGATAAAAATAAAAGAGTATTAATTAATGTGTCGATTCTACATGTACTAAGATGATCAATTGATCCCCTGTATAAGGTGGCATGGAAGCGACAATCCCTTAGGCTTGGTTCTGAGACCATCTACCACGCATCCTCACCCATCGTTGGCACCTTCCACCCTCCTACAATGCTAGTCCTATCCACCCATGTGGATCACTAGCCCTCCCCTTCTACATATTGTCTGATCCCCAGGTCCTCGTGTTGGTAATCCTCATTCCTTCTAGATGGAGATACGCTGACATAGGGCTCCTCTCGGTCATTACTTATGTATCATAAAATCACCTCTCTTCATGAATTTTTCCATCAAGCCATTTACTAGCCTTAACTTTGACCATTATGAAGCTCTCTCGAGACTAATCATCGGCTTGTTGGGTGGTTATTTCTTCTCCTCATTCTTTTAGCCCTGGTATTACTCCTATCCTTTTCCTTTCCCTGACCTTACCCCTCCTCGTACCCTCGCCTTTTTGTTTCCTACCTACCTAACTCACTGGTTCAATTCCCCCTTCCCCATGGCACGTGGAGGTCGTTCTCGATGAGAACGGGGAAGCTCCTCGCGCAGATCTCGTGGGAGGTCTGGTTCTCGACTTGTCTCAGCCACAGAAAAATATGTTGAGTCTTACCAGGCTCATACTCCTCCAAAAATCTGGGCCGAGATCGATTTAGCAGAGACAGATGTTCGAGTGCTCAAACGCTTTGTCGAGGATGAGGAGGTGCTTGATGTAGTCAGTTCTTGGATTCTGGATACCAACAACACTCATTCTTGAACTTCCCATTTTTTAAAAACTGTGGAGATTTATTGGCATATGAAGTTGTTGTTGGGTCATGTCTTGGTCGACTGTCATGAGGAGAAGAGGGAGACCATGCATGAAATTCAATCCCAACTCCGATGTCTCAACTACAAGGTCAATCTATTGGCTCGCAAATTAACGGGTATGGACCTATCGACAGTGGAAATGCCTCCACCCAAGGTGCCCAAGGATATGAACCACCCCTCTGTTTAATTTTTCTCATGCTTATCATTTTTTTGAGCTTAATGTTGTATACAAGAGGTCTGGGTTTTCCAACCCCACTTCACAGGAGTCAAAATAGGGGACAACAAAAGCTAGTTTTTCATACATAGTTAGGTCTAGATGCAGATACATTTAGTCTTTTTATTTCAAAAGGCCAATATTTTACAAACTCTTAGACAATATGATGCACTAATGTTGGTATGGTTTCCCTAGTGGTAGCCCAAAAACAACTTTTTTGTACGACATCATTATGAAAATATAAAGACTTTGGATTATACACACACACAAAAAGATGATCAATTGATTATTTATAAAGATAATTTAAGCATATATAATTGTATAAAACTATACCTTAGCTCTATCCATGGGCCTGCATTTCTCATGCAATCGAAAATAACATCTCAAGCACTAATAGTGAACTACAATAAATCTTCATGGCATAATGACGCAAGTATAGTATTGTCCACAAAAAGTAAATCATGCTCTACAAAAACAAGTGGTGTTTTAGATATCTCCCTAGCTAAAGAAACTAATATGTTATCCAATGCAGTGTGCATGGTGTCTAACATATTATCCCTTGCCTCAACTCCAAGAAGTGATGGGTCAACTAACTCCTAGAGAAAAACAATACTCCTACTCAACAATGGTATCGATCTCATAGGAGGTGATATGGTAGTAGCATCTATACAAGCCCCAAGATGATCATAATTTCATCCCCTATGGGGACCATAAAAATATAATGGTGTGTTGGTATAGTCAAGTTGCATGTGTAAAAAAAACTCAACATGGATATGCATTGAAAAAAATAATTCAACCTCGTCATGGTAGAGGATCATGCTTTGTGCTTCGATAAATTTGTCTTAAATATCAGGTGTTGCAACCTCAAGATTAAACTATTAGAGTTTAATCAATTCCCCCTCACATGGTTAGGAGGGATATAAAACAATGTACCCCGCACATCATGCTCTCTCGTTGCATATTCCATTGTCTCCTAGTTATCTATCACCAACACCTCTATCATCCTCTTCATGATGACACTCTACCAAAGGGCACTATGTAGTCCCACCCTCAAATAGAAATCCTTCAATTGATCGACACTATATAGCATCATCAACATAGATCGTCAAGTGGTGCACTCCCTAGATATCTCTCCTCAAGGGTGATTGATGTCTCTTCACTATACCATGGGGGTAAGATGTAAGACAATATCATCCACCGAACTTTGAAAGTTAAATGAAAAACATATATAAATTTACATTAAAATTTATATTTTCTTAAGGATTTAAACTTTCAAAATTAAAGATATACATAACATAACATGTACTAAATCATTTAATACCTAGGTCCTAGAAATCCTTTCTATCCTAGATGATGTACTAAATCATTTAATACCTAGGTCCTAGAAATCCTTTCTATCCTAGATGATGCATCTGTACTCCAATATGGGAGAGGTACATTACCTCTCTAACTATCACTACTACAAATATCATTGGCAAGTGTCACCTCATGACTAAATGGTTGGGGTCCCTATGAAACTAAAAACAAGTATTATTCACTATTTGTAACACATACGTGTACTCTCATGGGTCGGATGAGGCACAACTCCAGGATTTCCAGTAATAGGAGCTCGAGACTATTCAAAGCTCCATCTCTCATGAAGAGAAGACCCTCGCTTTAGAGGAATATCTCTATTGTAGCATAAATGTTGCAAGTTGATACAATTTAAACAAAAAAAAAAATTAAAAAATTGGCATCATAAATGTTGCTAATTGATATAATTTCAATAAACGAGTTAAATTTTAATTAAATAATTTTTTTAAAAGGCCTTCCTTTTGGGTTAAGTGCCATGGTGTAAGTGTGATAGGTCGGTGGTCAAAGGTTGGATCAAGCTCCCAGTTCTCTTTGTGATGTGGTAAAAGTGAAAAAACGGCCTTTTTTTTCATTATATAAAAAGAACAAGAGTTTAATCGATCTTCTAACCCATAATCGAAGTAAAACTTTGATTGAGAGTTTAGTTAACCCCCAACCAAGACTTCATTGGAGGTCCACAGAGTGCATGTAAATTTTTTGATTGAGGACTCTCAATCCAGGTTTCAATAGCTCGATCAAGGGCTTAACAAATACCTCAATTGAAGTTCCAATTACAATGTTTTCACATGATCCCTTGCCAAATAGTGCAACCGAAATTCATGAATTCAACCATATGTACATTTAGTTTTTATTTATCATTGTAATTACCTTATTTTTATATAATTTACATCACTATCATGGTTTTTCTTAATTTATATTCAATAGATATAAATTTGTATCAATATTTAAAAAAAACATATTATTTTCCCTACTAAAATTTTCAATTTTCTCAAAAATGAAAATTGTATCTTTTAAAAAAGCTCTTGAAAAAAGTTAAACTGTAAATAGGATAGTATCTAGTCTCATGTATGAGACTAAAGATAGATGTTATTAAAATTTACATGACCACATTAGGGGTAGCCTCAGTGATGACCACAAGGGATATTGATTTTCTTATAGATAATATGTAGGTTGGAATTTCTTTTTGTTCCCATAATAAAACCGAAAAATACCTCTGATTGACTAAGAGCTCATCTTCCTCAGACGTAAGGAAACAGGTTAACAACCCAATACCTAGAGGCATTTGACATGAGTGATAGTCTACCCCCTTACGGACCACCAACGGGTTATTTCAGGTGGCATGGTTTTCCTTGAATAATGATGATGAGTTAGCCCATATTCATAGATAGCAAACCAACAATATTTGTCCTTGTTATCGATTGACAAATAAATCATAATAGATTTTACCACTTCAAAACAAATTAAAAAAAATACAATTCTCAAATATATCATTTTTTTTTTGTTTGTTAGTTTGTCCGTGACCTGCGGGACTAGCCTGTGGCTGAGAAACCGCGACTTAGAGGCATCTAAGCCGTCAAAATCACGCGGGGATCACACCCGGTCTGAGCCACACCAACCCTTAACATGGTTGGATTTTTTGTCCCCGCGGGTTTCGAACCAGTGACTTTAACATCACGGAATACCTTAACATCACACTTTGTCACCGACTGTCCTACACCTTGAAGACTTCAAATATATTAAACTAATACCACTTTCATCTCTTTATTTTTTATATGTACTTTGAAAATATTTTACTAAAATATGATATTAAGTTAAAAATAATCTTTCTTCTTCACACTACTACATTTTACTAAAATATGATATTAAGTTAAAAATAATCTTTCTTCTTCGCACTACTACATTTGTCTCTACCCTTTCCCAAAACTAAACATAATCTTTAGCTAAAAATTTATTTTGTTTATTTTGCCTCCCATCCATAGCGATTACAACTCTATGTTCAAGTGGCATGCATGTTGTATGTATACGTGGTTGTCAATTGAATCCTAGGTTTTCTGTTATAAGTGATTTTGGTCGGTCAATAGGTAATATTTTGCTAATTTGGGATTTGGGTATTAAATGTTTTGTTTTTTTTAATATCCAAATTTCATTTATCTTTTTTCATTATTTTAATTTACCAATATTAATTTATCATTGTTTTAATTTACCAATATTAATTCATAGATAACTTGAACTCTATCATCACAATATATATATTTTTGTTTCAAATGGTGATTAATAAACATAAAGATGTAATACAGATTTAACAACACACGTACTATCCAAGCTGCAATAAATGCATTACAACTCACTATGTATTGTGTTCCCTTCAAGCTGCAATAAATGCATTACAACTCACTATGTACTATGTATTGTGTTCCCTTCCAAATAGTTATTACTTTATTTCTCTTTGCACAATGCCCCCACCCAAATTAATTAGTGGCTAATCAAGGACCACATGTCCTACACACAAATTGATGCAAGTGTCAAATAATATTGTCCACATAATCTTAAATCAATTTCACTTCTAGACGTCGATGTCTCTAGACCTTCTACGATATGTCCTACACACAAATTGATGCAAGTGTCAAATAATATTGTCCACATAATCTTAAATCAATTTCACTTCTAGACGTCGATATCTCTAGACCTTCTAGGATGACTTTCTAGGATCTATCAGAATTTACAATTATAACATTTTACATATTACATAAGAACATTCACATTCATAAGACATTAATAATTATATACAAGTTATAGATTTGAAATCCACATATATACAATAATACCATTAAATTCTAAACATATGAATATGTATCCCCAAATATATTATAATCACAGTTCAAAACAATACTAAAATTATAAAACATTATAAATCCCTAACTTTAATCTATCCCCAAATATATTTTAATCATAATCCAAAACATAATTAAAAATATAAAACACTATAAATTTTTAATTTTGATAATATTGTATATCCCAACCCCTAAACCTTATAATCCTTAACCCCTATAATATTGTATAACCCCAACACCTATAACCCATGACTCATATTTACATCTATAATTTTTAATATTTATAACGTTTATAATATCTAACACATAATTTTTACCCACTAACATATATATAACATAGCATTTATAATCCATCATAATCTATAACTTTTAATCCTTATACCCTCTATACATTATAACCATTATGATTTTAAACACTAACTCTTATAACAACATAGTTTAAATGTTTAAATATAAATTTTATTTCTATTAAAATATGAATATTTTAATAAAAATCTGCATTTAATTATTAATATAAATAATAAATATACATTAAATATATTTTAAATATATTTTAAATGGTCATTAAAATTAGTCATCATGCAAAATTCAAAATTAAGTGAATTTATAAACCAAAATTTACGCATTAACATATAAAACATTTTATAAGTAGAAAGTAAAAGAAAATAAAATAGTACATAATGCATTGGCCTAAAACCTAACTAAAACCTATGGATTGGACTTTTAGTTAATATTTGGGATAAGCCTAACACTAGAGGACGAATGATCAAAATCTTTGGGGGTTGGCTCCTAACACTAGAGGACGAATGATCAAAATATTTGGGAGTTGGCTCCAACCATCCACAACATGACCAAAATCCATAATTATCATGTAACATCAACAAGTCCATGCATCTTAGTAACCTTTAATAGAGGGTGTGACTCCATAAAAGTTCAATAATTGCCTCAAGTGAGTCACATCTAGCTCATTTTTTGGTATTTTAAGTAGGATTTGCATGTGTATATTTATACAAAATAATGATTTGACTTACTATGTGAAGCTTCAAGTGAGTGACATTTAATTCATTTTTGGTATTTTAACTAGGATTTGCATGTGTATATTTATACAAAATAGTGATTTGATTTACTATGTGAAGCTTCAAGTGAGTTACATCTAGCTCATTTTTGGTATTTTAATTAGGATCTGCATGTGTACATTTATACAAAATAGTGACTTGACTTACTATGTGAAGTTTCTATCAATGTGGGAAATATTAAATAAAATGTCATTTCTCCTTTCCATATGAGAAAGAATGCTTCTATTCTTATTAATTTCTATGTTATTTGGAACTCAACAATCTAGGAGTTTATCCCCTAACAAGGTTGTTTTCCATGCAATGGATATGGGGAGGAACTAACGACTAAAAGAGAACTAGATCCTAGACATACTTGGGAAAAAGACAACTAAAAAGGTGTTTGGAAGTTTTTTTTCTACTACACAAAGAGAATTTGAGTTGTGACAGACACAATTGATTCAATCTCAAACCAATACACAAAACCCCAGTGAAATAAGTTTTTTTTGAATTGGCATCAATTTATCACGATGCGGCTAGTGCACCTTACCCATACTCGAGAGAGAGTTAAACTAGCATCATTCAATTCAAAATACTTTAGCTAAAGGACTATGAGTGGGGGGGTATATATTCTTCCAAAGATACTTGGGACTTGCACTTGGCCCTAATCACTATTGTGAGGATTGGTGAATCCAAGAGCATGGATACAAATATGAACTTATCACTAATGAGACTTGAACCCTAATGTAGACAATATCAATACCCCACTTTCACTAACCTGAGAAGCCACCATTGACCCCCCAAACTAAGTGACCAAACAAAAAATGACTTTTAGATTCCACCAAGGACTTCTAGAGGCTACAAAGCCTAAATAATCATGTCTTTTATTTTGACTTTAATGTTCATAAATTTTTCAGCCTACCATCCAAAATTGGCTTTTGATAGAGCCACTTATATCCAACTACATCCTTGTATTTTGCAAAGGCCTTTGATTTGTTCCACTTGTAGTGCTTCAACCATGCCTAGGGTCCCCTAAACCAAGCTTAATAAAAAGGGAAATTGGGATTATGTCCTTAACCTTATATATAACTAACTTTGTTGGGGTTGTTTGCAAATTAAAAAATTGGTTTAAGCTCAAGCAATGACACCCAATGTTAATTGGTATGGGAGTCAAATATGCCCTTGATAAATTTGATGCCCTCTAAATTGAAGAGCCTAAGGGTTGAGAATAAAGCATTCTTGCCCAAGTTCTTACCCTCGTGTAGTAAAATATAAAACCACCACAAAGAATCATCATTAAACATAAAGTTAGACCTAAGGAATTGGACCTTCTCACTAAGGAAGGGATTAACTACTTCCTATGATTTATAAATACTCAACCTACAAGTGTACATTTCATCTTAACCATGGCTTCAATGACCACAAGAGTCTTGAGATACCAAGGGGTGCTCCTGCGGATGTATCTTTCCCCAACACCACCAACCAATCTTCTTTACAATCAAGAACATAGATCACACATTTGGCACAAAGGGATCATGGCTTAATTAATTTTTAATAATTAATGTTGGGTTTCAAAAGGATTCAACTTGCAAAAGATCAACAATATAATTTTTTTATCAAGAAAGTTGGAGCAAAAAAGTACTAACCTTGCCATAATATATTCTTAATTGGTAGTGAGATCAATAACAATATTTCTGAAACAAATCATAGTAGTGAGATAATAAAAAAAAATAACCACATGCACACAATAACACACCAAGATTTAATGGGGAAACACCACAAGTGACTAGGAGGAAAACCCAATATCGAAATTGTAAAGTTTAGTCTATTTCAAAGTACTGAAAGTACATTGATACATTCAATAACACCTTAAAGTGGAAGATGGTAACTAACATATCTCGGTCAAGAATAGATCCCTAAATAGTCAGGGATCGGTTGACGAGGTCAATCTTGATCAACGACCCCATCTAACAACTTGTTCGATCTTGTCAATTTTGATCATACATATCATATATTACATTGCTTGGTTGGAAACCTTACATACTTTAATTATGAAACTATGGCATGTTCACACCCAATAATCCCCATATCCCCCCTCCCCCTCAAATTCTCAGGGTAAAACATAACTCCCAATGAACCATAATATATATGGAAGCCTTTACCTTTAAAGATTATCCTAAAAAAGATTTTCAAAGATTTCTCCAACCGCTAGTAAGATTATCTAAAATGGATCTAGTGCCAAGTATGGTTTTGAAAAGGATAAGAAGATGAAGTTACTTAAGTACGTAGATAGGTTGGAAAAGGTCTAAGTTTGTTAGTTTGAAGGACAAGAATCAAAGATTTATTTCTCCAATTAAATCATTAATCAATTGAGATCTTTCCAACAAGCTACAAAAATCTGAAAGCTTTACAACGAGATAAAGAAATCTCGAAATGAGCTTGTATGAGTTATGGCCTCCTTAAGACACACAATTTGAGCAATGTACAATCTAAAATAGGCAAATATAATCCATGTGATTATGTGATTTTGTGAAGAGGATGGAAGATAATTCTTCCTAGTCACAAGGATGGTGGATCAAAGCCACAATATACTAGTTATTAGCTTAAAATGTTACTTGTAAGAACTGAACCCAATTGACAATTAACAAAAAGAATATACATGCTTGGGTTATAATTGTTGATACTGAGAGGGGGGTGAATCAGTATCAAGTACAATTTAAAACATTTTTCAACTTATATTTAAACCATTCAACTATATCCAATGAGCAATAAACAATAGTATAAGAGTTACACCAATACACCACAATACACCATGCACAATATATGAGAAATAATCAATAGTTATTGTTCAAGGGAAGTAATGACT
>SNQJ01S0006286.1:60176-70177 GCA_010110895.2 Picea sitchensis | reverse complement strand
AGCATCCTTGTGCTCCCAAGTTGCATCATCGGGACCATATCAGATCCATTGAACCTTTACCAACTCCATGGTTTGATTTCGAAGCTGTTTGATTTTTCGATCCAATATGAAAACCGGTCACACTTGAAAATCGTCTTCTGGCTCCACCTGAATCACATTCCAATCAATAATATGATTAGCATCAGGTACACACTTTTTAAGCAATGATACATGGAAAACATTATGAATACACAAGGATGCAGGCAATGCAAGCATATATGTGACATGACCTATCGTCTCTAGGATATCAAATGGCCCACAATAGCGCACTTCCAACTTAGAACAATTTCTCAACTTCAGGTAATTGCGTCTGGCTTTTACTTTCAAAAACACATGGTCGCCCACTTTAAACTCTTTGTGGGTTCTGTCTTTATTTGCGCAGCTTTTCTGCTTGTCTTTGGCAGCCTTTAAATTATATCTTATCTTTACCATATGTTCTTCCATTTTCCAGAGCAGATCTGACTCAACCACTACGCGGTCTGTTGGGTTGTCCCAACTCACTAGCGTGTTGCACTTTCTATCATAAAGTATCTCAATTGGGCTCATCTTTAAAGATGTTTGATACCCATTGTTGTAAGAAAAATCTACCAAGTGAAGGTAGTCTTCCCATTTTGATGGTTTATCCATCACATACATCCTGAGCATATCTTCAATCACCCGATTTACCCTCTCTTTTTGTCCATCTATCTCAGGGTGATATGTTGTGCTAAAGTTCAGATTTGTCTCAAATCCTTTGAATAGCCATTTCCAAAAGTTCGATGTGAAATTGGAATCTCTCTCAGTCATAATTGTCTTAGGTACACCATACAACTTAGCAATTTCTCGCATGTATATTTCAGCAATGTTGGTTGTCTTGTACATTGACTTCACTGGAATAAAATGAACAGTTTTAGTAAATTTGTCCACCACTACCATAATAGAATCATGTTGTTTAGCAGCCCTATGCAACTTGGTAATGAAATCCATGATTACAACTTCCCACTTCCACTTAAGAATGGGAAAAGGTTGTAGCAAACCAGTTGGATGTATGTGTTCAACCTTGACCTTTTGACATTCAAGGCATCTAGCAATAAAATCAACAACATTTTTTTTCATGCATGGCCAATAGTATTGTTTTTTTACTGCGACAATTGTATTTTGGTAGCCTAGGTGTCCTGCATAAGAAACCTTATGCATCTCTGACAATAACAGAATTTTCAACTTCTAATCATTTGGCACATAGACTATGTGCTTAAACATGAGGATTGCATCCTCTTTTAGCTCATAACCTTCCAATTTCTGTTGTAACATACCTTGTTGTAACTTCGCCTTTATGTGCTCATAGCGCTGATCTGATTTGGCAACCTCTAAAATTTTGTCACACAAACCTAATTTGTACATGCTAATGGTTGTAGCATGCATTTCGTGCACCCTCCTACTGAGTGCGTCAACGACCTTGTTCTTTTTTCCTTTAATATGCTTTATGTCAAAGTCATACTCACTGAGGAATTCTAACCACCTGCTTTGTTTGGCATTTAAACTTTGTTGTCTAAACATATATTTCAGACCACTATGATATGTTCTCAGCTCAAATCTTTTACCCATGAGATAGTGTCACCACATCTTCAAGGCATGCACTGTGCCTTCCAATTCTAAGTCACGAGTGGCATAAAGTTTTTCATGCTCTTTTGACTTTCTAGATTCGTAGCATATCACATGCCCATTCTGATTGAGGACTTCATCGAGCCCTTCCTTGCATACATTTGTGCACACAATGAAATCTTCATCTTAATCAACAATTCTCAAAATTGGTGCACTTGTCAATAAACTCTTCAATTGTTGAAAACTTCTTACACAATCAGTAGTCCACTCAAATCACACACCTTTATTTTGCAAGGATGTGATTGGGTGCACAATTTTTGAGAAGCCTTCAATAAACCTTTTGTAATATCCTACAAGTCCCATGAAGAACCTCACTTCTGCTACATTTTTTGGTATCAGTCATTCCTTGATGGATTTTATCTTTTTCGGATCCACAACTATTCCTTCCTTGGAAATGATTGATTCAAATAATGAATATGTCGTTGATAAAATGAGCACTTGCTCAACTTTGTATAAAGTTGATACTCCCTCAATACTTGCAGTACCATTCTCAAGTGTTGCTCGTGCTCTTCTTCAGACTTTGAGTAAATAAGTATGTCATCCAGAAATACAATGACAAACTTATCTAAGTAATCTATGAACACTCCATTCATCAAACACATGAAGACAACTGGTGCATTTGACAACCCAAAAGGCACCACTGTGAATTCATAATGTATGTAGCTTGTTCTGAAGAAAGTCTTGATGATGTCTTCTTCTTTAATTCTCACTTGGTGATATCCATATCTGAGATCAATCTTTGAAAATTTATGTGCACCCCTCAGCTGATCAAAGAGGTCATCTATCATTGACAAAGAATACTTGTTCTTTATTGTTAGTTTATTCAACTTCCTGAAGTCGATACAAAGTCTCAATGTACCATCATTCTTCTTCATGAACAATACTAGAGCACCCCAAGGTGACACACTTGGGTGTATATACCCCTTCTTTAGAAGCTCTTCAAGTTGCATCTGCAACTCCTTCAACTTTGGTGTACTCATCCTATAAGGAGTCTTGGATACGTGTGTTGCACCAGGCATCAAATTTATAGAGAAATCAATAGCTCTTTTCGGTGACAACCTCGATATCTCTTTAAAGACATCCACAATTCTTCTAGTATTGCATAGTCTTCAACATTTAACACTTTATCCTTAGGTGTCTCATCCATGTGCACTACAAATACTTGACATCCTTTCCTGTAGTTTTTCTTCAACTGCAAAGATGGAACTTTTCTGATAGTTACAACTCTTGGAATGCCTTGAACTGTTCTTAAGTTTCCTTCCTCATCCAAGCAAGTAAATGCATTATTGTAATAAGATATAATGACATGATGTCGATCCAACCAATCCATACCAATGAGGAAATCATATGAGCCCAAAGGTATGATATTCAAATCAAATTTTGTACGTCATCCATTCATTTCCATTGGACATGCCTTAACCATCTCGTTAATTTTTTTTCCCATGTAGCTAACTGCACCAACCAAGGTTTTTTAAGCTTTCTCCTCGACAATTGGAATCTTTCCACCATCTTAGGGTTTAGATAATTATAACTAACTCTTGAATCAATTAAAATAACAATGGGTTGGTCATTAATCTTACCTTCCACTTCAATCATGTGCGACTAAAACTCAATTTGCTTGTTATCCAGCGTTGTGTAAATCCTAGGTACATTTATGCCCATGTCTTCAATTGTCGTAGTTTGTTGTATTGTGCGTAGTCCTCGCTTTTTCACCTCGTTGAGGGAAATATCTACGCATATAATCTCCGCCACAACCCCAACATTGAATGGGTTTTTGCCCCACTGTCTCTGTATTATGGGCTTATTAAGAGTTTGTTGTCCTTGCACAGTATTTCTGAAAAATGGTGGCTTAGTCTCTTTCTTCCTCTATTCCACCTTGTTTTTCATCTTGTCTTCCCAAGCCTTTTGGAAAGTTGGCATTCCCCTTTGTTGATCATAAAGACATTTAGCACACCTTATGGTTTCCTCCAATGTATTTGGGTCATCAAATTGTATATTGTCACTGATAAATGAGGGAATCCCACTCAGGTACCTCTGAATTTTAACTTGTCCATTCTTGATGAATGTGACATATTTCAGCAACTCTAAGAATCTTCTTTCATACTCATCTATTTCCATACTCCCAAGCTTGATTTCAAAGAACTCCTTCATTTTTTTGTCATATTATCGTTTGGTTAAATATTTCTTTTGAAAATACCTCTTGCACTCCCTCCAAGTAACCTTATTTTCATCAATGTGTTGCACTTGCATGAACTGATCCCACCACATTGATGATTTTCCTTTTAACTGATAGATGACAATTCTCCCTTTCACTTGCGCAGAATAATTATGCAGCTGGAAGTACTTCCTCATACCCAACAACCAGGTCTCAATATCTTCATCTTTCTTGTGCTCACCATCAAAGGTAGGAGGCTTGATCTTATTTATTTCTCCATGTAGTTCATCCACCCCAGTCATTCTCTTATGATTTCTGACAGGAGATGGACTTGAGCCACTACACACTTTCATAAAATAATGCTTTGGTGAGTGAGGGTGATGTCTATCAACACTTCTTGTTCCTCTTCTTTTATCATCATGAGACCTATGGCTTCTTGATCTACTCGACTATGTCTCCTTATCCATTTGATTTTTTATTCTGTCCAAGATTTGCATCAACTTGATATTGAAGTCATCTTGTTTCTCCTTGGCTTTCATAATCCTTTCAATATTTTTGCAATCCCTTTATGGTTGCTACCAAGTTTATACATTCCTCCTTGGATTTTGTACCATTAACACTCAAACTGACATACAAATCCCCGAATTCATCATCATGGGTGTAAGTTCTCTACACATCTTCCATGCTTTTGAATTTATTCGTTGATTTTGTCATGGTCTAACCATTGTTAATTATGCAAAATGTGCATGCAATAAGATTTGTTAGATGAATTCATGAGACAACTTCATGAAAACTCTACACCAATTTTTCAGAATTATTTCTTTTGATTTCTTGGGCAAATAATTGAACTCCTTTGTCCAAAACTTTCCCAACGACTTCTCCTTCGCAATCCCGAGTCTTGCACGGTATATCCTGGTTATCTGGAATTCATCCAAATATCCTTTTACTCTATATTTCTTTCTTCTGAATTCCATACGCGCACTGGTATTCAACATGTACCAATGTGCATTGTAATTATTTAACACATACATCGCATATCAATATTATGAGTGCACCACAAATTTTGGTCTGTGTAGCCCCAAATTTTAGTGTGCACACTCGTGCACCACTGTTTCTACGCAGTTCCGGTGTCATACCCCACAATGTTAAAATTTAGTGCGCACACTTGCACATTCTTATTCTATGTGCACTATGGCCACACTGTAATTCCAAATTTGACCACTTACCAATCCAAATTTTTCCTTAAGTAGGTACTCGGCCCATGCAGACTCAGTGTTGAAACCGAGGCTTTTATACCACATTGTAACATACCCCGTTACCAACAACGCTGATACCAATTTGTAACGTACCCTGTTACCAACAACTCTGATACCAATTTGTAACATACCCAGTTACCAAACTACTTCTAATACCAATATGGAACATACCCATTCTCCTAGATAGGTATCACGCTACTCCAAAAACTAGTGCGCAGATTCTACTCTATTACATTGGTCTGCGCAAAAATACTTGAAGTAATGTGTTTAAACCCAAATTGAGTCGCGCCACCTAATATTTCCTTTTCTAACACAACTTAAAACAACGGAAGTAACACAAGCATACTAAGCACACAACACTATTGTGTGCGTAATCCACTTTAAACATGTGTTCACCACTGTGCTTGCAACCATTATGGCGTCATATGCCAATTCTAATTTATTAGTGCGTGCAGATTGCTTTCTTGCGCACACAGGCGAATGTCGCATATATGTGCACTAAGTATTTCCCTGCACACACAACCATTCTAGCCTCGCCTCACGGACTAATGAACACTATCATAAGGTTAACTTAACAGGAAAAACTAACAACAATTGTCATACTTATGCACGATTACAAATATTGAATATCAACACCACACTTACATGTGTAAACAACATTATACATAATAACAACAATTACTTATATGCAACAACATACAAGAATTAAACCCATATTAAACATAGATAAATAAGCACACAGTAAATTAGACAAGCGCATAAAGACACTTATATTTTATGAAAAGTCCCCAACTGCACACAGAACTCAGACATTCCTCCCAGCCATAGATGTTGTTGCTCATATAATTTGAACAATGGTTCACCCCCAAGCTAGGGATTAAATCCACCAGTGAAAAAGGGTTCCTAATGCTAGGCTAAGGTCTGATAATCAACGGAATTTCTCAGTCCAAGGTACCACTGCTGCAACTAACCTACAATCTTTCATTCCTCATGCGCATGTTACACCCAAGGAAGTGTGCCCCTTCTATGTTCAATAGTCATTCAACTGCCCCACTTCCCTTCCATGGTTCCATCAACATATCAGACAGGAAGTTTCAGATCCTTGCATCTAATTCCCAACGCACCAGGGTTCAATTCCCAACAAAACTTGTTGGTTGTGGAGCCTAACTATCTTCTTGATTCAAAGGTCTTGTTTTCAGCCACATTTGGACCCCATTTCCTGATAGGGGGTGTGGGGGGGATTTCCCCCCCACATTTGTCTCTAGGGGGGTCCAGGAGGGGTGACAACAATCTTTGGAGCCCCCCCCACTAGTGGGGGATTCAGGGGCAGTGCCCCCGAAGAAAATTTTTGGGAAAAATTGCCTTGTAAAATATTGTAATTTCGTAGTCAATTTGGACCATTTATTATAAGGTCGCAAATATGACGATAAAAGTTATGTTAGGGTTTATTTCCCTAGAAGGAAACCCTCTTTTCACGAGGGAATTGTATTGCGGATGTGTATGTGTGTGAATATTGTATTCTAATATAGGAGATTGTGAAAAAAAGAAGAGGAAGTTGTAGTGGGTGTGTTGTAGGTTGTATCCCTTCATTTGTTGGATAATAAAAAAAGAAGGACCTGACAATTTCTATGGTGGACGTAGCCCACATTGGGTGAACAATGTATATCTGTGTCTCTATTGTATTGCGTATCTTCTATGTTTCACTTCCACATTTGTTTATTTTATTTCTCCGCGATCCTGTTTTTCTAACAAAACTCTCACCTGGAGAGAATGATCACGAGCCTGACAACCTACCTCTTCTACAACAAATATCTCACATGGAAAGAATGCTCATGATCCTGACAACCCACCTCTTCGACAACAAAGCTCTGGTTGCAATATAGAAAACCCCTTACAATATTTTCTCTGCATATAAGGTAATAGTCATATATTCCAGATGGCCTGACCCCTTCTGCGCATGAGAAAATGAATGAAACGATTCCCCCAAAATACACTAAGGCTCAACAATATATTTGCATGCCTTAAACTGGACACTTGTCACCTTCAGAAGTAGCTTTAGCCACTTGGTGACTCGTTTCCATCCCTTGGGAACTTAGGATAAATAGATATCCAACATTACACTTTTCAGAAACATTAATAAAATATTCCCTTGGACTTAAGTCCCCCTCATTTTCTCTTTTCAGTGGAGTTAGTCCCTCCATCTATTTTCATCTAATTTGTTTGTGCGTAGTGATGTGATATTATTAATAACTTGAGTATGATTACATTTTACAAGGATAGGCGCACTGGCCTATTTGTGTCCCAACTTACCAACCTCATGACCACAAAGGCTCTCTGACCTCACATATATATATAACTCATCTCGATGCGCACTTTCAGATAATCCCCACGCACTTACTCAAGTGCACGCAACACTGTGAAATGTGTGCACCCTTCCTTTGTTGTGCAATCACGTGCACTTACCCAGGTGTGAGCGAGATTATGAAATGTGTGCACCCTTTCTTTGTAACAAATCTTGCGCACTACTCATGTGTGCGCAAAATGAAAACTTGGTGCCAACGGCTCACCGGCCTATATGTACACTTCCATTTACAATTGGTACCAATGGCTCACTAGCCTATATGTACAATTACAAAGGGTTTCAGATTATGGATATTAGATTGTTCAATTCAATCCTGAAGCAATAAATATTGAAGTTGATTCTATAGTTGATGATGCATTTATACCTTCAATTGGAGAGACTATGAAGACACAAGAGCTAATTATTGGCCAAGAGGATTCAAACTTCCAAGAAAATATCGTGCAAGAGATATAATTTACTTCAGAGTCTATTCCTTCAAATGAATTTGTAGTACAAGGAGAACCAAGTTTTTGGAAATTCAATCCCATGAATAACATGGCCAAAAAAAGAGGAGCCTCCAATCAATAAGACTCCATGACTTTTGAATTTCGAAATTCAAAAATCCAAGGGAATGGTCCAAATAAAAAACATTCCACCTTCCACTTTCCCAAATTTTCATGGCATGGCTACTGAATATCTAGACACTTTCATCTTTAATTTTGATGTTCTTTATTGAAGCTATGATTACTCTTCAAATGCTCAAAATCTTAAATTATTTCCTGCCACCCTCAAGGAGGAAACACTTCACTAGTTCATAGAGCTTGGAGGAAATACCATCAGAACATAAGAAGAAATGTGACAAATGTTTTTGAAGAAGTACCAAGACTACTACAAATTCAAAGACGTACAAGAAGAAATATTCAAAATGACTCAAAAAAAGTATGAAAGCCTTGAAAACTATGATGAGGGATTTCAATATAATTTGTAGAGGTCAAAACGGAATAAGATGGATCGAGAAACCTTGTGAATTATTCTTTTAAGAGAGATACAAGATGAATGTATTGTATTGTTGAATTTGATGTGTGTTAGAGATATTTCTCAACTCAATTATGAGGATATTTTTGAATTATGTAGGCTCTACTCTCGAGATAGTGCCAGACATGGAAAAGGTCCTAGAGATATCGCTGCTTAAATTACAAAATCAATCGGAGGAAGAATCACTTGTGATGAAATTGAAAATATGTTGGAGGATTTCAAGACTGACATTCTCAATTCCCTCAATTCACATTTAAATACATTGCAAGCTAAGAAAAACAAGATGAAGCAAAATTGGCATTAGCAATTTTCTATTCCAAATGTTGGAAGAAGCATCCCCTGAGAGATTATCCATTGAACAAAGCTAAAATATATGGCATCTGTGAGCAAAGTCATAAAACCAAAAGCTTCCCTTCCTTACTTGAGCTAAAATTTGTATACCAAGGAGCCAATGAAGAGAAAACAAAACTTTTTTGTTTCCTAGAAACAACCATGGCCACCATGACCACTAGGAATGACTTAGAACTCGTCCCATTTTTATAACTTATTTTGAGCAAATACAAAATATCCTAGTCATGTTAATACTCAATATTCTTCTCAGAATTGGTATCCACTTATGCCATGGCAGAAATGGACACCCCAAGAGACCCAAAATCAGCCTTGGCAACAAGGTTGGTGAGGGCCTCCCTTTGGACACATGCCACAACAACTAACCCAACCACTCCTATAGCAGTAATCTCTCCAAATCCCTCAACAACAACAACAACAACTCTAGTTACCACCAAACAACCCTCCATGTCCACCTCAACTTCTTGCATAACCCACTCCTAACCTAACTAATAAAGTAACTCGACCTACTTACCATGTCGAGTTACCAGGTTACCTTACATATTCCATTTCTCCTATGGATTGTCAAGACATATATTTACGATAGGTAAAGTTATTAATGAAATTTGTTTCCCTATGGATTATTAAGATATACATTTATGGAATAGGAAGAGGAGGAAGTTTCTAACTTATCATAAGACCATCATGTTGGTCAATCTCTCACAACACCAAAACCCACTTATCCAAGAACCTCTAATCAACCACAGTCATCGGGGATTGCACAACTTCCTCCCTATCTAGAGAGTTTAAGATTAGATAAACCCCATATTGAACTTGAGTTTGACTTTCTAGGAGAATTAAGAAACATACATGTAAAGATTTCATTATTTCAGGAATAAGAGATGTCCCTATTTATGCCAAAATTATCAGATTGTTTTCCCTAAGGAAGCTTGGTAGGAAAAAGGGCCCTCAAACTGTCCATGTTATTGGTCAATTAGTTGACTTAATGCTTGGAAAAGTTTTCATGACCAAATACATTGATCTAAGAACCACGATAGTTGATTTCCATATCAATAATACTCAAATTCCAAGTACATTAGTACACTTAGGGGCTGCCATAAATGTCATGACCAAAGAGACTATGGAGAAACTTATATTACCCAACCTATTCCATACTCCTATAGTACTTCAATTAGCCAACCAATCT
>SNQJ01S0006286.1:17792-48571 GCA_010110895.2 Picea sitchensis | reverse complement strand
TGAAATTGGGATGACTAAGGTCCTTTACTTGGGACAGATCATTGGGGAAAAGGGGTACAGGTTCACCAGGAAAATATCCAAGCTATAAATGATTGGCCCACACCTAAGACACTTATAGAACTCAAGGGATTTCTTGTTATTTACAGTTATTACAGGAGGTTTGTTAAGGGATTCTCTCATTTATGTGCACCTTTGACTGACTTGACCAAAAAGGGCACATTCAAGTGGAGTGAAGAGGCACATTTGACCTTTGACAAAATGAAGGAGGTAATCAAAAAATGTCTTGTACTATATTTACCAGACTTCTCTCAACCTTTCATTTTGGAGTGCGATGCATCAGGTTTAGGGATTGGAGTTGTACTCATGCATAATAGGAATCCTATTAACTATGAGAGCCGAAAACTAAGAGGGCCTGAGTTTCTATACACAATTTATGACAAGGAAATGTTAGCTATAATGCATGCATTGGCCAAATTCAGAAAAATCTGGTGGGGGTGAAATTTGTGGTTAGGACAGATCATAATAGTCTCAAGTAATTTCTAGAACAAAAGGACCTCAATGAGAGACAAAAAAAGTGCATGAGTAAGATCCATGCTTATAACTTTGACATAGAATATGTCAAGGGAAAAAACAATGTGGTAGAATATGCCTTGTCTAGAAGCCCCTCAACCTATTCCATGTCAGAGATATTAGTTGATCGGGAATCACACCTATTGGTAGAGTATTCAAAAAAATAAGTTTTCATGCGAATTAATGGATGGATAGGTTCATGATGACATGTACATGATTGTAGATGAAATTATCTATTATAAGGGAAATATTTATTAGAATCATTTTTCAAAAAGAAGGTACTACAAGCATTTCATAATTCATCATTAGTTGGGCATCAAGGCTTTCTTAAGGCATATAGATAGATCAAAGAAAGATTCACTTGGAAAGGCCTCAAGGACGATTTCATGTGCCACATCAGGGAGTGTGTCACATGCCAACAAAACAAAGATGAACACACCCACCCAACATGTTTATTACAACCACTTCCCATTCCAGAGCACAAATGGGTGAGTGTATCCATGGACTTCATTACAGGTTTTCTAAAGACACAGGGTAAGGATTGCATTTTTTTATTAGTGGATCACTTGACCAAGTTTTCTCATATTTTTTCCATCTCCATAGATTACAACACATATGAAGTGGTAGATTTATTCTTCAGGAAGGTCTTGAGGTTGCATGGGTTTCCCATGACTATTGTGAGTGACAGGGAAAGTAGGTTTATGAGCACATCTTGGCAGAAATTATTCCTTCTAGTTGGCACATAATTAACCCCCGACACTATCTATCATCCACAAACAGATGGCCAAACGGAAATATTCAACAAGTGGGTGGAGGGGTACCTCAGGAACTATGTGACAGGTCAACAAAAAACATGGGTTAAGTGGCTATACTTGGGAGAATATTGTTACAATGCCACTCATCACATGTCCATTGGTATGTCTCCCTTGTGGGCCTTATATAATTATAATCCTCTCACTTTTATAGAGATAGTGTTTGGATATTATAGAGCTCCTATATATAAGGAATGGATACAGGAAATCCAAGACATATTGAGAGAGCTCAAAGACCATTTTCAAAGAGCTCAAAACCAACAGAAACTATATGCAGATAGAAACAAAGTGGAGCACACTTTTGAGGTAGGGGACTTAGTCTATCTAAGGCTCCAACCATACAGGAAGAAAACCATGAACAAAAATGGTGCTGAGAAACTCAAACCCCGCGTCTATGGTCCATACAGGGTAAGGATAAAAGTGGGGGTAGTTGCATATGAGTTAGAGCTACCTCATGGAAGTAAAATCCATAATGTCTTACATGTTTCCTTCCTAAAAAGGGAATTGGGACAACATATCATTGCTAATGATGAATTGCCTCCAATAGATGATGAATGTCAAGTGATTTTAATTCTAGAGGAGATATTGGAGGTAAGGGAGAAAAGGTTGAGGAACAGGGCTATTCGAGAATATTTTATTAAATAGAAAAATTTGCCAATAGAGAATGCTACTTGGGAAAATGAACAAGTGTTGCAGCATACAAATTTAGAATTGCTTGTGGGAAAGTAATTTCTAGCAGGGGATATTGTAATGTCCCCTTCCAAGTGACATGGGTCTTGAGATACTTAGTAGTCTAGTTGTTCCCTCTAGACTATAGTCTCATGGAAATAAAAAGGGCACTAAGAGGCCCAAAAGGAGTCACTAAGGTATTAAAGATATATTATTCAAGTGACTTTAGTAAAAAAAGGAAAATAAAAGATAATTGGCTAAGTAGGGAAAATAAAGTGAATAACTTTAGAATCCAATTAAATAATTTAAGTAAATATTAGAAGATGGGATAAAAGAGAGGGAGGGAACCTCATTCATGCATTCTTGATAATTTTATATTTGCATTGGTGAGCTTGAGAGATTGGGAGTTTGAGGGTTTTGTCTCACTAAACCCTAGAGATTAGCAAGGAGGTGAAATATTCATTTGTTCCTGATCCAAGCTTGTTCATGGTGGTGAAATATACCACCCTCACCATTCAGTTCAGTTCAGTTCAGTTTCATTAGTGTGTTGTGGAAGCAGGGCACAATTTTGGGGGTTTTCTGCAGAGAGGGAGCATTATGGAGGAATGAATAGTTCGATTTGGCCAAATAATACAAGAGGGTTTTACATCACCCTAGTGAATTTTCTCATCATTATTTGGGGATATTTAGTTGTATATTGATTTCTTATTGTACTGGGATGCATTTCTGAAGGAGGGTGCATTGTCACTTGTTGGTTCAGTGAGTTGGAGGGTTAGATCTCCTAGAACAACTAAGGGATCTCATCATTTTTGTTCTACATTACCCGATCTATAGTTCTACATTACCCGATCTATAGTTCTACATTCTTTCTTAAGGGTTTGGAGGTCAAAACTGAGGAGGCCGAATTTCATAGGGACTCTACAACYAGTTGGTATGCAACTCAGCCATATTTGGGTGACATTTCGAAGAAGGGGAAGAAATTGATATTGTCRAGACTTGTATGATTCCATTGGATATATAGGAGGAMTCACAACTCTCTCTTGTTTGCATCTTGGAGGAATATTCAACCATAGCTTCTATATTTCTTCTATATTTCCCATATATGTATATCTTTTGTATGGAGGACAACTTATCTAATAAATAAAGGTAAGATTTGACGTGTTTAGCTATTCCATTGTGTTATTCTATTGTATCTTATTGTTTTCATCTATTGTTGTTCCATATTTATCATATACATGTTGTAAAAACCTTGAAATCAACTCTAGCACAACTCTGGGGAAACAATCTTCAAAAAAATTCAACAAACAGCGCACACAAACAAATATTAAACCCTTAAGTTCCTAGAAAAATTGCTTGGGAACATTACACCAATTAGGAGACAAATCTGTAGAAAATAAATCTATCAACCATTCTCCAAATACTCCACAGTTTACTTCCTTTGAAATTTCATAACAACCACATCGTATGGTTGCACAACTTTATCCCTATTAGAAGAGGTTAAAGATTGACAAACCCCTTGCCTAGCCTAAGTTTGACTTCCTTGGGGAGTTGAAGAATGTATGTGTCAATATCCCACTATTTTCAAGCCATTAAAGACATATCCTTTTATGCCAAAGTTGTCCAAGATTTATTTTTAAATAATCCTGGTAGGAAGAAGAAGGATCACCCAACTATCAAGGTGATTGGTTATCTAGAAAATTTAATGCTTGGGAATATTCTTACTACCAAGTATACAGATCCTAGTAATCCTATTGTTAATGTTTATATTAATAATATCCATACTTCAAATACCTTAATTGATTTAGGGGTTACCATAAATGTCATGATCAGGGTGACTATGGAGAAACTTAAATTGACCAACCTATGATAAAATCCTTCCATTCTCCAAATAATTGAATGATTAATTATCAAACTATAAGGTATCTTAGAGGATGCAGTGATATATGTAGATTCCTAGGAATACCCAACAAACTTTATGTTTTTGCAAACAAAATCCAACCTTGGGGGTTAGATCTTAGGAAGGCCATGGTTAGCCATTGTTGATGCCTATATTGGTTGTAAATTTGAGAACGTGACTATTTATCATGGAAATTCCACCAAGAAACTCACCTTATATCCTCCTACCAAGACAAGATCTGGCTAAGAAATTCCCATGTGGGTAGGGTGTTGGTTGTGGATCTTGATTATATTCATGATTCAAAGGTCTTGTTTCAGCCGTGTTTGGATCCCATATCCTAATGGGGGAATGTGGGGGGGATTTCCCCCACACATGTGTCTCCAAGGAGGTCTAGGAAGGGGGAAGTGACAATCTTTTGGAGCCCCCCCACCCCCCCCCCCCTCGGGTGGGGGTTCAGGGGCAACACCCCCGAAGATAAAATTTTGAGAAAATTGCTTGTAAAATATTGTAATTTTATAGTCAATTTGAATCGTTCATCATTAGGTTGCATATCTGACGGTAGAAGTTATGTTAGGGTTTTTTTTCCCTAGAAGGAAACCCTCTTTTATGTATGAAGGAATTATATTGTAGTTGTGTATGTGAGAGAGAATATTGTATTATGAGAGACGAGATTGTGAGAGAAATAAGAGGAAGTTATGATAGGTGTGTTGTAAGTTATATCCCTTCGTTTGTTGGATAATAATAAAGGAAGGTCTGGAAATTTCTTTGGTGGGCATAGCCCACATTGGGTGAACCACGTATATCTGTGTCTCTGTTGAGTTGTGTATCTTTTGTGTTTTATTTCCGCATCTATTTTATTGTTATTGCTCTGTGATCCTCTTTCTCTAACATAGGGAATGGAGATAGTGATGATGAAGATAACCTACAATTGCTTACGATTGATTTATCCCTTTGTTTTAAAGAGAAGAATGAAGATTATCTCATTTGTGATACACTCACTTATTCTTATTCACCTACAATCATATCATGAATATGTTAGAAGACAAACATTCATTCTCTACCATAAAATCAAAATTTAAATCCATGCCTTCTTATCTCTACATTGTATCTAAAACAAACAATATGTCAATAGATATAATTCCAAGGAAAACACTCAATATGATCAGTCATATTCAAGAAGGTTCATAAAAACAAACATTGATTGAGTTGTTACAAAAGCATGGTGATTCCTTTGTATGGAAATATACAGATATGAAAGGAATCCATCTCGATCTTTGTACTCCTAATATTTACATCAAGGAAAATTCATGACATGTTCGACAACTCCAACGTCAAATGAATCATGCATTGCATGATATAGTGAAGGATGAATTGCTAAAATTATTAAACATAGATTTCCTATATATCATTTCCGATATACAATGGGTTTCACCCTTTGTGATTGTTTCAAATAAAAATGGGAAATGGAGGGTTTTCATAGATTATAGAGAACTAAACAAAGTAACTTTGAATGATCATTTTCCTTTACCTTTCATTGATCAAGTCCTTGACACATTAGTAGAGAAGAAGTACTTATCTTTCCTTGATGTATTCAATGGATACAATCAGATCCAACTTTCTCCCAAGGATCAAGATAAAACCACTTTTTCCTTCCCATGGGGAAATTTTGCTTACCGAGTATTACCCTTTGGTCTTTGCAATGCACCTACTACATTTCAATGATTCGTTCTCGGTATATTTTATGATTTGATCCATAATTGTGTAGATTTTTATATGGATTACTTTACAATGTATGGTAACACATTTGATGAAGCCTTGGTTAATCTAGAGAAAGTTCTCAAGCGATGTAAGGAAACCAATTTTTCTTTCAGTCATGAGAAATTGCACATGCTACTTAATGAAGGGATAGTTCTTGGGCACCATATTTCTCTTGATGCAATCAAGGTGGATCTTGCAAAAAATGAGGTTATATCCAATCTTCCTAATCCAAAAACACAAAATGATGTTCGCATGTTTTTTGGACATGCAGGTTACTATTGTTGTTTTATTGAAAAATTTACAAAAATTACGTTTCCTATGGTTTATTTACTATCTAAAGATACAAAATTATCTTGGAATAACCAATTTAATTTTTTTTTGAAGCCTTGAAAGAAAATTTATCTATTGGACCAGTCTTAAGGGGACCAAATTGATCATTGCCATTTCATGTTTCCATAGATGCTTCTGACACAACCATTGGGGCAGTCCTTGGGAAGAAAGAGGAACAAAATCCTTATGTAATTTATTTTTTCAATAAAAATCTTGCACCAAAATAATTAAATTACACAGTGACCAAAAATGAATTTATTGTTGTAGTGTACACTATTAATAAATTTCAATACTATATTAATCGATATCATGTGCCTATACATATTGATCATTCATTATTTAATAAACAAACCAATTACTAATGGTAGAATAACTAGGTGGTTATTATTGTTATAAGAGTTTGACGTCACTATCATTGATAAGTCCGGAAGGGAGAATGTTGTTGCACACTTCCTTTCCAAACTCACCAATGATGGAGACAACATTCAAAAATGTTTTTCCTTACAAAAATATATTTTCATTATCTACTAAGACTCTTTTCTTTGTAGATATTGATAACTTTTGGCTACAAGAAAAATTCTAGGACATCTCTCATTGAAGGAAAGAAAAAATATCATCAAACAAAATGCAATGTACTCCTGAGTTCAAGGATACGTATTTTGCATAGGGTTGGATCTTATCATTCAAATTTGTGTTCAAGAGGATGAGTTTATGATATCCTACAAGCTTGTCATGATGAACCTTGTGGAGGGAAATTTGTTGATAAAATGAATACACATAAGGTGTTGCATCTAGGCTATTATTGGCCTAGCATATTCCAATATGACAAGAAGTATGTGAGAAGGTGAGACATTTGTTAAAGAATGGGACAACCTATTCAGTTCGATGAGATGTCGCTACAGACTCAACTCATGCTAGATCATTTTGAGAAATAGGCTTTGGAGTTTTTGGCTCCCATCAACCTTCCATCTAGGAAGAAATATCATATCTTGGTTTGCAGTGACTATGTCTCCAAATGAATCGAAATTACTTCCAAGTGCTAGAAAACAAGTAGTAGAAGATTTTCTCTATGAGGAGATCATTGTTCTCTTTGGTGTGCCAAAATAAATTTTCACAGATCAAGGAACCAATATTTTCTACAAAATAATCTAGGCCATCACAAAACAGTACCAGATCCAACACAAGACATTTACACCATACCATATGCAAGCCAATGGGAAAGTGGAAGTCACCAACAGGGTTTGAAGTCCATACTGACCATAAATATGCAAATTCATTGCAAGGATTGGGCCAGTATGCTTCCACAAACTCTACGGGTTTACTGCACCACTTGGAGAGACACCATAGGCTTCACTCCTTATGAGATTATGTATGATAAGCATGTAGTACTTCCCATTCAGTTTGAAGTAAAGAAACTCAGGACTACGTTGCAAATAGGATTGGAATTATCAAAATCTTAGAAGCATTGTATGAACCAAATCAATGAACTTCATCAAAATACCTTGCACCAAAATTCTATTATCTGACAACAAAGAGAAGCACAACATGACAAATTTATCAAGAAAAAGAATTCCAGGTTGGATATTAGACCTTCTTATATGATTCCAGGTTCAAATGTTTCAAAGAAAAGTTTCATACTTGTTGGTTGGGACCATATGAGATTGATACTATTTATGACAATGGATCTATAAAGTTGAATACCATTTATGAATACTAGATACCTCTCATGGATAATGGTCATTGACCAAGACTATATAAGAATCCATTGTCCAAGGATGATTTCATTATAGATATTTGCATTTGTTTAGATTTGGAGATTGTCAATGAAATGCCTATGCCACTTGTACCTTTCACAACTTGATTTTCTCAATTACATTAGTAATAATAATAATCCAATTGTAAAAACCCCTTTCAAGGCCCAATTTTACAAACATTGTTTGAAAACCAACTTTCTGGTGAAAAATATTTGCAAAAATAAAAATTCATTTTCTCTCTAATTTTATTTATGTTATAGATCCAAATGTTTGCTACAAATCACGTACTTGTTGCATATCATCGAATTTTGTTTTTGTCCACCATTGTTTCATATCATGTTTCACTATTAATACAGATCCTTTCCAGTGACTTCTATGGATTCATCAACCATGTATGCTTTACCAGTTGTTGCAGATCCCCACCCATTATTCAAACGATTGTTGCAAATCGTGTTTTTCTTCATCGGTTGTTATGGATCAGTGTTAATTGATCTATCATTTGTTGTTGATACATGGATTCCATGCATTTTCACTTGTTACTGATGTTACATATGTTGTCTTGTCACTTCAATGATTCCATCATATCACATGTTATGGGTCAGTGCAAAAGTATGATCTCCTTTATGTTTTCATATTCTCATTAAATATGACATCTATATGTAAGTTATACTTGCCTATACTTGACTACCCTTTCATCATACCATGGATGGAATGTTAATTCACTTGGGAAGACAACTCATCATCTATGGCATGTGTGATTCCTCACTGCTACCATTTACTCCTCCGCCCCATTGTCGATTTTTTTTCCATGATATATATGTCATCATTACACCTGCCAAGTCAAGAGTTTTTCATTTTTATCCATTTTTGGTGTTGTTTTATCCGTTTCCACCATTTTTACCTTTCCAAATTAGAAACTTGATTCCCTCCCTAAAACTCTCATGTCATTGCATGATGTTACCTTGTTGTTCCCTGCTTTTGTTGTTACTCTATTTGTTGCAATTTTTTTCTAGCACTCTAGAGGAATCATGGATGGAACTGCAATTTTACATGAACCTATCACCTTAGAACAATAGTTTAGTTGTCCAAATCAAGTGCTTCATTTCTTCAGGTAAGCAGGCTAGATTACTTATTTTGGGCACTTGCTGGGTTTTGAGACCTCCATTGCGCTGGATTTTTCCCTCAAATTTAAGCTATCTATTGTTGTGGTGTAGGTACTAGATATTAGAGTCACAAACGAGATTGTATCCAAAGTTACATGCCTCCCCAGAACCGACGAAAAATGGTTTGAATTTCATGTTACATATAAGGGGCACATATTCTTCCTTTTTGGGATTAAGAGGGTTGAAGATGGAGGAAAAGGAGTGAAAATGACCTATTTATGAATACCATGGGATGAGATTACATATTTCCTAGATAATTATCTTACCTGCAAATGCCGCCATAGCCTCCTTTTCAACTACTGCTTCAAGTTTTTAAACCATCTGAGGCATAATTGATTGATTAATCTGTTTTAATTTTGGATACACTCACTCCAATTAATGGAACAAAATGATAGGACAAGCCTAAACCCTATTACCATTGTTACACATCATGGTTTAATTAAATATTTGGTAATAGATTCCCTTCCCCATACAAATTGTACTTGGAATTTTTTTTTGCAAGAACCTCAAAGGGTAGAAGAATCTCCTACAAAGGAAGAAGAGCACTAAAAGGAGATATATGATGAAGACCCAATAGAAGGGATTATGTTTTTCAAGAGGAATAAAATGAAGGTTAAGAGGCTCATGTATAAGGAGAGGAAGATAATGAAATCCAAATAATAGGAAAAAAACATGTTGGGGTTGAAATATTGGGAAGTCCAATGATAGAATAAAGTCCTTGAATAGAAATTGGATCCTCAACAAAGAAGAGAAGGAAATTTAAAGAATTCATATATTCGACACATCCTAAAAGAAGGAACGGGTCCATTGTTGAAGACACAACTATCATTACATAAGAATCAGTAGAAAAACAAAAAGTTGCAGAACTACTCCTATCTTCTCAAGAACATGTTGAGGAGGACTTGCCTAACAATCCATTACATAACATTCCAGATAAAGTTGAAGAGGAATATATACAAACTATAGTGCTTGAGGTAACTAAGAAGAAGCGTAGCATTGTACTAGGTAAGTTTCATCTGAGACCCTCTCACAACACAATTCTAAAAACCAATTGTAAATTAAAGAAAGAAGTTAAAGTTTTTTGTTTTAAGTTGGATTTTGCTCAAAAAAAGTTGAAAGCATATAAATCTAAGGTAGAGTTAGGAACATTAGTCCAAGCCCTCAGGAATGTGCTTAGTCACATTCAGATATACATGAAGGTAACCAAGAAACAAAATAAATAGGTTTTGTTATCACATTAATCTATAAAAGGGGGGTGTTTTCCTAAGAAGTTGGCCCCTTGACGAAGGAATCAAAGAAAATGGGAAAAAAACCCACAAATCGGCTTATATCCTAAGTCGGAGGTGCGATGTGAAATTTTGGCGCGATGTGATAAGACACGTGCAAGTCTGGGTGGACAATATTGGTGTGCCTCAGATCGACGGTCGTCGATCATATCGAGGCTTCAACATGCGCACGGGATAAAGTTTGTAGGGTGGGCCGGGAACAAAACCGTGGTTTCTTAAAGGTGCTATGTGTTAGTCAGATACACATATCTGACCCAAAAACGGGGAGGTTTCAAACCTCTTTTCGTAGCCTCGATATGTGCATGTGTTTATTATGTCCTATCCTAAGTTGACAAGTGGTCGCTCCCTTATCGCTTTCTCTCCCTCCACCTGTCTTCTACTCACGGTCCCACCGACAACTGTCCTCTTTTCATCTCCCGCCACCTCTGCCACCTTGCCCCACATCATATTTGTCCCAGTCCACCTCATCTCTCGCTTGTGTGGCCCTTGCGTTGTCCACATGGCCATCTCTCGTCCGCCATTTCATGCCTAGCGCGCCAATCACCTCGTCAGCTGCCATGTCCTACAGGTGCAGAGTTGACTTGAGTCTTCCTCGATCCCAATGAAGCAATTATTGAGGTTGGTTGGTGGTGGTTGAATGTCATTTATTCCATAAATAGAAAGCATAGGAAAGGACTGTCAATTAGTCGACTCATCAACAGGTCCGTTCTGAAGCCCGCTTGTGTCTTATCGAAGTTCACGTCTGGTCAGAGATTGCATGCATAGTCAGACATGAGGCATGCATACGTAATGCTTTCAATGCAGCTACTCGAGTATGCTTCTGTGATTTTGTTTTGAGTATAAATACTCAGTTTTGATATTTTGTAAGCATCGATGGTTGAGCTACGTGGGCCACTTGTAAGGTTTTAATGAAGCTTTGGTTCTTATGGTTATGTATCTGTATTTGAGGCTTCTTGTTTAATGTAAGTCAACTCCTTTTCATATCTCTGCAAACGATTGTGTTATAACACTTGGGAATGGAGGATCCAGTCGAGGGTAGTTGTGTCCTTGTGATGTAGGTTTGATCATAATAACATTGTTTTAATCAATTCTTTGTGTTTCTTTTCTTCCAACACTGAATGACCCGAGCATGGATGATCCAATTAGGAAGTTGTTATCGAATTGTGATGTATGTTTGATTTCAGTTCATAATAATTTCATTTAGTTCATTGAATCTTTGAGCCAAGAAGATCTTGTCTTCTGAGTTTTTCTCTCCTTGGCTGCTAGAAGACTAGATGTCCATTGCAAACCACTTTATGCTCCTTAAGTTCTTCCCCCTAATCACCACTATACTGCAAATTACTGATTGAATTTAGATCAAGACCTCACTTTCCTATACATACCAACCCAACTCTCTAAGTTAAAGCGATATAATATTGAGACTGCATCCATTAGACCACCCTTTAAAACTATTCACTGTGACATAAAATTGATGGGTATTGGACTTACCTCTACATTAATCCAAGGGTGACTTCTTGTGCCAACATTTCTAGTGCCGTTTTTGGGGACGAATTGAAGATTTTCCTTGGGTAGAATGACAAAGCTTACTAATTCTAAAGGTGCATCAGAACTCAGTACATCAAAGATTGCAACTGTGCACCTAGCAACTCCATTGTCTCAACTCCACTTTTTTAGTGTGGTTTCTTATGGCTACACATGGTATCCCCTCATAGAACACAATGATCAGATCTGTTCTTTGATGGTGAACAAGGACTAGACACACTCATCCTGCACATCATTCACCTGGCAACTCCATGGTTGAAGAATCGATTGGCAACTCCACTGGTTCGAAATGGAAAGAATCTTGGCTCGAAGGTTTTCTCCCTTTAATTTGTCTGTTGTTCTTGGTTTTCCCAATGTTGTTCCTGCTCCAAATGAATGGAATGATTATTTGCCTATATTTACAGAGCATAAAGAGGAAAACCCTGCTCAACATATCAAAGAGTTTCATGAACTCATGCACCAGTGGGAGATACATCATGAGGATGTATTAATGAAGATCTTTGTGTTCTCGTTAGCAAGGGAAGCTCGTGAGTGGTATCATTCTTTACCCCCTTCTAGCATTTATTCACTGGGAGAATTTCATGCAACTTTCAATGCTCATTGTCATAAGTTTTATCCCTCTGAGTTAATTTGTCATAACTGTTATGAGGGATACAATGATTGTATTCAAGATAGAGCCGCTTCTTATGCAGGTCGCGAGGATGAGCCTGATGACTTGGATCAGAAAAAAATTATTTCTCTTCCCTGTTCATCTACATCAGAGGAAAGCTGTAAGGATGGGGACCAAGAGGAAGAATATTCTCTGAGTGAGCTGATGGAGCTGGTAAAATCTCTCTCTGCCAAACTAGAAAGGTTGGAATATGAAAAAAGTGCAGAGGATTTTCCATCCCTTGAAGCAGATGTTCTTGGTAGCCCTACTGATGAGGGTAGTATTGAATATTCCATAGTTGTAGAGGCATCATTTTATGCCCCTGATGAGCCTATTGTCTCATATTTAGAGGAAGAAGCCATTGTGGAGGAGGATTCTTCTCTTTTTCTTCACGAGATTTCCCATGATGTGTTTACATTTGGGACTGAAAAGAAGGATTGGGAGATCATTCCATTTTGGCCTGTTGTCCCTAGCTTTGATGATTATTCTAATGAGGAGTAGTAGAGCCCTACATCACAGTTTGTTGACCAAAGGAGAAACCAACCTTTGTATGACAACTATGAATCAGATTTCGAGCTGGATATGCAAGATATCCAAGAGCACATAATAGAGACTTATCCTCTTTTCCTTAAAAAAGATCATCATGAGGAAATCAACCATCCTTGGCCTGCAGTAATCACCGAGCAACATGATGAAGAGAAGAGCTTTCCCATGGGTCCTATTTATGATGATTATGACTCTGACCCTTGGGAGAGCCAAGAGGAACCAGAGGAGCAATGGAAGGGGCAGTTTATCTCTTGTCCAGAGCCTGTAAGTGAGCAGTTGTGGAGTAGAGCAGGTTGCCTGTTACAAATTTTCCAGGATCTGCCACTCATTCTATGAGCCTGTCAGTGAGTACATGGAATGGAATTTCCTTCATATATTGGAGCCGCCCTATTTTATCTCAAATTCATCTCTTGGAGAAAAGATGAAGTAGGTAATCGTTCTGCTATCATGGTTGCATCATCTACTACTGATCACTGACATAATGAAGGAGCTTCTATTTAAGAAGTTACTTGATTTCCTATGGTGGAAATTTTCTTTCACCTAGCACCATGAAAAAATTGATTAGTTTAGGATTGTACATAAATAAGCTCCTTGG
Organism: Picea sitchensis; assembly: GCA_010110895.2. Taxonomy (NCBI): domain Eukaryota; kingdom Viridiplantae; phylum Streptophyta; class Pinopsida; order Pinales; family Pinaceae; genus Picea; species Picea sitchensis. The sequence continues at coordinate 35,000 of SNQJ01S0006286.1, read as the reverse complement.
AGCCCTTGTAAGTTTGTTTTCATTTTATTTTTCGGCATATATTCCTCAGCAGGGTGTTTTGAGCTTGACTCGATAGCCCAACATAAGGCACTGAATGTGAAAAAGAGTTCTTGGAATCTCATAAGGAGTAAGCCATCCCCCATGGATCCTAATGTTATCACATTAATATGTAAAAGGAGGGTGTTTTCCTAAGAAGTTGGCCCCTTGGTGAAGGAATCAAAGAAAATGGGAAAAAAACCCACAAATCGGCTTATATCCTAAGTCGAAGGTTGGTGCGCTTCAGATCAACGGTTGTCGATCATATCGGGGCTTCAACATGCACACAAGATAAAGTTTGTAGGGCGGTCCGAGAACGAAACCATGGTTTCTTAAAGGTGCTACTTGTCAGCCAGATACACACATCAGGCCCAAAAGTGGGGAGGTTTCAAACCGATTTTCGCAGCCCCGATATGTGCTTGTGCTTATTATGTCCTATCCTGGGTTGACAAGTGGCCACTCCCTTATCACTTTCGCTACCTCTACCTGTCTTCTACTCACCGTCCCGCTGACATCTGTCCTCTTCTCATCTCCCGCCGCATGTGCTACCTCGCCCCACATCATCTCTATCCCAGTCCACCTCAACTCCCGTTCGTGTGCCCACTGTGTTGTCCACATGGCCATCTCTCATCCACCATTTCATGCCTGGCACGCCAATCACCTCGTCAACTGCCACGTCCTACAGGTGCAAAGTTGACTTGAGCCTTCCTCGATCCCAATGAAGCAGTTATTGAGGTTGGTTGGTGGTGGTTGAACATCATTTCTGCCATAAATAGAAAGCACAGGAAAGGACTGTCAGTTAATCGGCTCATCAACAAGTCCGTTCTGAAGCCCGCTTATGTCTAATCGAAGTTCACATCTGGTCAGAGATTGCATGCACAGTCAAACAAGAGGTATGCAAACATAATGCCTTCAATGCATCTACTCAAGTATGCTTCTGTGATTTTGTTTTGAGTATAAATACTCAGTTTCAATATTTTGTAAGCATCGATGGTTGAGCTATGCTCCCGCTTGTAAGGTTTTAATGAATCTCTGGTTCTTTTGGTTATGTATCTATATTTGAGACTTCTTGTTTAATGTAAGTTAGATTATTTTCAAATCTCTGCAAACGGCTGTGTTAGAACACTCAGACATGGAGGATCCAGTCGAGGGTAGTTGTGTCCTTGTGATGTAGGTTTGATCATAATGACACTGCGACCAGTTTTAATCAGTTCTCTGTGTTGCTTTCCTTCCAACACTGAATGACCCGGGCATGGATGATACAGTTGGACAGTTGTTATTGAATTGTGATGTATGTTTAATTTCAGTTCATAATAATTTCATTCAGTTCCTTGAAGTTCTGAGCCAAGAAGATATTGTCTTGGTTTTTCTCCTTTAATCTTTTGGAAGACCGGATGCCCATAGAGAACCACTTCATGCTCCTTAAGTTCTCCCCCCTACTCACCACTATACTAAAATTACTAACTGAAGTTAGACCAAGAACTCACTTGCCCACATACATACCAACCCAACTCTCTGAGTTAATGCGATATAATCTTGAAGGCGCATCATTGAATACCCTTTAAGGAAAACTGTTCATTTGTGACATAAGAATTGAAGTCTTGGGCTTCTCGCCCAATCCAGGGGTGACCTCCAATGCTAACAGGTGCTACTAATGCCACTCAAACTATTCATGATGTTTCTATTGATGCTATGGATGCCACTCAACTTATTGAGTCTATTGCTACAAAACCTGTTTTTGAGTCTGTTTATAAAAATGCGACTAAACTTGAGTCTGTTTATAAAAATGCGACTAAACCTATTATTGTTACTCAGTCTATTGATGACATTCAACCTATTGATGAAATTTTTATGGAAACAATTCTTGAAGATACTGTTGAATCTTGTTCTTAAATATGCCAATGTTGTTGGCAGTATTGATGAAAAATTTGTTATGAATGTTATTGATCATGTCATATATACTAATGATCTTGTCATATAGGCTACTGAGCTATTGATCCTATCATGTTTGCAATTGATCCTATCATATTTGGTAGTGATCACATAAGAGATGTTGTTGTGGAAAAGGTTTTTTCTTTCTATTGATCCTGCTAGCATGGATAATGTTGTTGTGTTTGATCATATGAAAGAAGTTATTATTGAAACTGCCACAAAACAGCCTGTATAAACTAATGCTGAAATCACCACTAGACTCTTTAATGAAATCATGGAGATTTGCATGGATCCTAATAACAAGAAAATCACCTAGATATCTACATAGCTTCTTAATGAACCCATTGAATCTACCACTCACCTTGTGGACAAAATTGAGGTTGAACCAGTCATGATTATTGAAGAAGCCTTGAAAACATAACAAGCCAATAAGACTTGTAGTGAATATTTACCTAAATATCCCGTTACAGAACCTATGACAAAAATCATGGTTGTTGAACCTATTTTTCATTCAATTTGGATCTAGACTAAAAATGAAGAGGTTATCAATTTTCTTGAAGTGGTCAAATTGAGAGTTGAAGTTGCTAAATGGAAACTTGCAGCAAATTCTGTTGAAAAAGGCTTGGTCCCATTAGAAGAATACAAAAATACCATATGTACCATGAGAAGACAATGGGATGAGTTCTATGTTTTGGATAGAGTTAAATGGGTCCAATGGAAATATTATAGATAAATAATTTATGAGCTGAAAGATTAAGTGAGAAAACTAAACAAGGAGAAGAAACAATTAAGCAATTTGACCAAGCCAATGTTGAGTTGCATATGGCCCTCACTAGTGTATGTAGTATACCTACAAGAAAGGAACTTGGCGTTTCAATTAAAGGAACTAGCTGAGGGGAAACCTAGAAACTTTATGACTATTGAATCCTTCTTAAAAGCATTTGCTACAAGTGGTCAATATGATAAAATTTTATTGTGTGAATTGTACTAGCATGGAATCTTCTTGTTTTATGTCAAGAAGTGGAATCCAAATCCCTTTTTAGGGGATTTTTAAGTAAGAGAACTCACATACTTTATGAACCACCAACTACAATGGAATATTGTACAACAATCTATTAAACATAATGAATAGAATTATGGTTTATGGGTGAGGGGAGAAAAACAAAATACACGGGTAGTGTTGGGAATACACTACTAATTGTTGAATGCACCATGCCGGTTACCCCTCACCAATGAATTGTTGAATGCACCATGCCGGTTACCCCTCACCAATGAATGTATTAGGTAGATGTTTGTATCCTTTGTATCTCATTCATAGTCTGGTGTTAATGTATTAGGTAGATGTTTGTATCCTTTGTATCTAACTTGCATATTTAAGAAATGCCACAGATGTTGCATATCCAGGTTCCGACCCATTGATTTCCGTTTTTTTGAAACCATTGCTACAGATTCACATGTTCCAGCCACTTCACTATGAAATTTTGTTGTTTCGGAACCATTGCCACGAAACCACAAATTCCAACAATAATATTCCTTGCTGCCACATGTTCGCTTGTTGCAGATTCATTGTTGAAAAACCGTGACCCCATCATGTTGTTGTCGAACTTACAAATGTTGCATTGGAATGTTTTTAGTGCATGACTCTATTTTGAAATAGCATCAAGTTAATTAGTGATTTTTTTGTGTTGGTTAAAGATGTTTCCTTCTCTACAAGCTAGATGATAGAAATTTAATGGTGTAAATATACCAACACTTTGTTTCATGAATGGCTTGAGAATCTCAAGCACACTATAGTTAATAGTTTTAATAAGACTAGTACATGATATGCTTATAAAAGAAAGGTCAACCTTTGTGTGAAGAGAGACAAAAACATACCATCTATTATAGATATTTTGATATAATACAAGGTGCTCAATTTCATTTCATGTCTTTTTATACATTAATTGAGTAAAAGTAGTTCAAATTGTTGAGTTAATACTTACTTTATGAAGTCTTCTAGCACCTCGCTCGGAAGAGATTGTTACAGATTAAGGGACACAAATAACATCCAAGATCATTTAATCCATCACCAAGTGGTATCAAATCAAACACAAAACTTCTATGCCATACCTTTCACAAGCCAATGGGTAAGTTGAAGTCACCAACAAAGTTATGGAGTCCATCTTGACTAAGACCATTCATATTCATCATCAGGATTGGGCTAGTAGGCTGCAAGAATCCCTTTGGGATTATCGTACCACATGCATAAACACCATGGGATTTATATCTTATGATATTGTATATGGTAAGCATGCAATCCTTCCTATTGAGTTTGAAATTAATGCACTAAGTACTACATTGTGGGTGGGGATGGATCTTTCAAATCCCCAAAAAGCATCGCTTGGAGTATATTGATGATTTTGATGAGATTCATCAAGCTACTTTGCATAAAATCTCTATTGTACAACAAAAAAGGGCCCAGTGGAATGAAAAGTTCATCGAGGAGAAGAAATTCCAAGTAGTAGATTGGGATTTTCTATATGATTCAAGATTCAAGGATTTCAAAAGAAAAATTTATACTAGGTGGCTCAGACCTTATGAGGATGATACAATTTATGAAAATGGCTCTATCAAGTTTCATACCATTGATGGAGAGAAAACTCCACTCATGGATAATGGCCATTGATTGAGGTTATATCGGAAGTTGTTGTCTAAGGATGACTTTATCAAGAAGTCAGAAATGGAGGTTGTGGGTGAGGGGACTTTGTCATCTACACCTATAGCTTCTTAAAATATCCTAGCTTTATTATTGTTAAATAATAAATAGTAATAGTAATGGTAATAGTAATGGTAATGGTAATGGTGAAAACCTATCTCAAGCACCACTGGACCTTTTGATTTGTTTCTTGTGTTATAGGTGTTTAAATTAGCTACATGACTCTATTCACATTCAAATTGTCTTCTAGTTGTTTCTTTTTCTCGCATAAATGCATTGTTCCTATTTGATGCAAAACCTTCTTTCACAACTTTCATATCTCAGTTTTGGTTTTTTTTTATTTGGTACAAGCTCTGAGATGCAACTTTTGACAACCAACGTCAATGTTATGACTCAGTTTTGAAGACTTACTATAGATCCTGTAGGTCTACTACAGATCCTCTAGTTCATAGAATTTTTGGACTATTTTCAATGGCCACTAATACATGTCCTTTGCCTTGTTATATTCATTATTCTATAGATCCACCAGAGTGCTATAGATCCCATTGAATAATTGCTTTCTAGCTCCAATTTTGTAACTTGGGATCCTTGTCATCTTCAATCCTCTATTATGGTTTCCATGGGTTCTATTTACACCCAAAGAAGGTACACATATGGATCCTCCTTTATTGATTCTTTAGTTTCAAATGTTACTTCTAGTTGATTTTCAATGATTTCTTGAAGCCCTTCCTCTCTACTAATTTGTCCTTTTCCAATGACGACACTTAATTTATGTTGGAGGGAGATTGGACATGCCATATTTTGTAATATCCACTCCACAATTGCATCATACCTTCTCACCAATTCAAACCTATGAAATGATGTTCTACATAACCACATATCACCTCGCCATATCTAGAAATTATAACAAACCTAATTGTAATTATTATATTTCATGTGACATCCACTCTTTCCAAACGTGTAATCATCACCTTTCCAAATTTTACTTCAAGCCACATAACTCGTGTTTTCTTTGTTGATCAGAGCTACAAAAAAATTGTATTCCTTGCTACAATGGGTGGTTTTATAATTCTCCATGAACCTGTTGGGATTGACCAATTTCCTACTAACCCAACCATTATGCACATATTCCAACAAACAAGGTGACTTACCTATTTTGAAAATCTATAGGGATTAAATACCGCAATAGCCTTAGAGTTTGCTCGGCCTTTTCACCTCTCAATAGATATGGTACAAGGAGTTTTAATGCACATTCCCCTAAGGTGCACTTTCTCTTATGCACATGGTTTGGTGGGATTGTTTTAAGGTATTGGGAAACAACACATGGTTTTTCGCATGGACATGATGAGTTCTAACCACTTTGACACTTCTTCCTAGGGAACACTTCACATGTGCTATAGCAAGATTTGCCTCACCCCATGCAACTTGATCAGAAGGCCTTTCCCATTTCCCTATGCAGAGTTGAAGTCCCCTTTTGCACTTCCCAGAGCTAAAAATCATATTTTTCCAGGTATACTTACCCTACAAGTTATACAGTATGTGTATACACAGGTTTCACCACTACAGCCCACGCACATCGGGTTTGGTGCTCAAAATTAAAAATTGTGTCAGTTTTCCATGCCACGTCACGAGATCCATGATCCTTGACCTTCCATATGCTGGAAACGTTCTGACTCAGCCCTTCAGTTCCATTTGAAGGCTATAAAATGGGTCATATCCAAACCGTGGAGAAAGGAGAGAATTCAACTTTTGAGAGAAAAACTACTCTGGAGAAATTTTCACTTCACATTGAGTCTGGATCCCTTTATCCTTTAAAGTTTGAACACATTGTTCATCCCCCAAGCTCTTCCCTCTTTGATGGAGAACCTCAGTGTCTCTCTTATATGATCTTTCCTTTGGTGGAGGATTGAAGTGGTGGAGGCCCAGTTGGAAGGGACTTAGTTTCTCGGTTCTGAGACATGCAGACATGGAAGTTTGTCACTTATACACTTTTGTTGATCATACTTTAATAGAAATACTTGTTTCTCGTCCAATTTATATCTTGAAAATATTTGAATTGTTATTCCATGGGCATATTTGTTATAAATGTTAATGGATCATGCTATTGTATGTGCTAACTTTATGTATTATCACCATATGCTTGTGTATCTTGGTTGCTAAGGACAAGTTGCAGGTATAAAGCTTTGAGTTGTGTTCTCAACGGTGGTCTTCATCGAACGCCTGGACGAGGTAGGCTCTTTATCTTGTCTTGTTGGGATTTACATTTATATAACATACTTGAGATTAGAGTTGATTTCTGCAGTCATTTTGTCTATCGTGGTTTACCCCATGCCATAGAGTGATTTTCCTCGTAACAGAATTGGCGACCATAATGGGGATTGAATATTATATTTTAGGGTTAGAGTGTTTTTCTCCTTCGATTGCTCTCTGGTAGCCTAAGTTTTTTTGTTTTCTGATCGCTTGACAACCTATTTTTACTTGGTATCTGAGTTGCTTGGCCTTATCCTTACCTTGGCAGTGTTTTAATACATATACGTGGTTTTTCCCTTGACAGACACGTACATACACGAGTTGTCATTCTATACGGCGCGTACATACATGAGTTTTCCTTAAACAGTCGCGTACATCAACTTTTTTAGCTTACTTGTTGAGTTTGGTGTTTGTTGGGTGAGTTTTGATGGTTGATGAGTCTTCTTGGGCCTCTGTCCTAAGTGTTGAGTGCTTGCAGAGCGATAAGAAACCTTTTTATGGTTGAATTTTCGAGCGTTTTTTCTTTCTCATCATCTTTTTCATTGGTTGTCCTTGAATCTTGGTCTAAGTGCTTCCTGCTTGGCTTGTCTCTTTTTTCTTACAATAGGGTCTATATATCAAGTTGTTATTCACTCCTTTAATTTTCATTTCTTTATATTGAAAATACAAAAATATACATTTTGCATTTTGGCATTTTATCTTTTGGGTTTTAGTATTGATCTTGATACATATGAAAGATTGCATATTATTTGAAATTGCAGAGTTGAATTCAAAGTTGTATTTTGAAAAGCTTATCATCTTTTGATAATTGAAGATTAGGACTTAGCACTTTGTTCATATTCATTTATTTGATTTGTTGAGTCATAACATCATCAGTTTCACGACCACATATTTTGAGTAAACAAATCCATTAAAAGTAACGTTGATTAATTAAAATTGATTATAAACGATTTTATTTTTCAGAAGTACACAAAAAAACATAGGATATAGGGCCTTGGAATAGGATTTTGTGAGTAAACTTCTCCAAGGATATTAAACTCAACATATGTGTTTGACCAAGGATTGGTGAAATCCATTGTGTAATTAGTGACGTCAGGATGCTCCACTCACACCAGAGTTAAGCACGAGGTCAGACGAAGTTGGTTGTAGAGATAACCCTCTAATACCTTCTTAGCGTCAGAGATATTTCTAGGGATATATTCTTATTTGGGGGTCTTTCTAGTGCCTTTACCTCTATGAGAGGCGATGCTTTCAAGATTTCGGGCTTTGTTACCCTGCCCATACGGTGGACCTGACTTATGATTTTTTTCCTGCACATTGGTTATATCATGGTGGATTTATTTTCTTGACATAGGTAGCCACATAGGTTACTTGCAAAGGTTATTTTGTAGGTACCCTGAGTCAGATAAGGGTCGGACAACACACAACCTTTATGGAGGATTACCTCTCCAGTGGGATCTGACCAACTGCGTAGTTAAGCCCACGACGACCCTTATAACTGATTTTGATACCTCCAATATTTTGAAGGGAGTCTCAGGACCCTCTTGGGCGAGACATACCTACTCTAGTGAGGGATCCCCCTTTTCATCCACTATATCATGTTTGTGTGCATTGACCTTTTTTCTTTACTTTGGTGTGCTCTTTGATTATTAGTTGGTCTTAGGATTTTGTATTATGTCGCGAGTTTTCATTTCTATGGTTAGTGGAGCCCCCATGACTCCCTCAGTTAGCGCTACCCATCCCATGGTATTTTCTCATTCCATGGGGAAGAATCCATTTGTATTTCTGAGTGGTACACTGAATCATGATACTCAATCAATACCTTGGGCCTCTAATCATTTTTCTCTCGGTATGCCAGACATGTCTTCGCACTTTCCATCCTTTGTCTCACTCCCTTATGTGAATCATAGTTTTGGGTCTGGAGGCATGATGCCTCCTTTTTCTCCCTTTTCATTTGGTGGGAGTCATATCCCTCAACCAACTCTTACAATAGGAGGTTGGAATATTCCTTCCTATGGATCCAATCCTAGCTTCACTTTTCCAGGAACAAGTGCCCATATGGGTGGTCATTCTACTTATTACATCCCATCCATCTATCCTTCCTCCACTATGTTGGTTCCTACGAACTCTTTTCCCATGGCCGACCTTTGTCTGTCCTCTAGTGTTTCATCTGGGGGGAGTCAGTTTTATAGTATGGTAAACCCCCTTCATGAAGTTCCTTCATCTGGCGCAAACATATATCCTCACCTGAGTAACCCTTATCATGTCGCTTTCTCTTCATAAGCGAATTCCTCGATGATGATGCCCTTACAACCCTTTATGAATCAATTTGGAGGAGGATACTATACTTCCAGACAGGGCCATGGTGTATGCCATAACCTTTCCTAGCCCGCAATTTATCAAAACCAGTGTTTCCCAGAACCTTGGTATCAAATGTCGCAACCAGACGCTGCCAGTCATGCTGGAAGCATAAGTCCAGTCACTACGAGTCATACTGGCATTATATCACCAACCTTTGATATTCATGTTGGAGATAGGTCAACAACCTCTACAATTCATGCTGAAGACATGCAACCATCTGTTGCAATTCATGTTGGGGGAACAACCCTAGTCACTACTAGTCACATTGCACATACATCACCAACCTCTGCAAGTCATGTTGAAGATGAGCTACTAGCCTCTACAAGGCTAGGAGCATGTCACCAGCCACTACAAGTCATGTTGGAGGCATTCATACAATTGAGAATCCTTGACGTATAGGGAAAAATCCCAAGTTCCTTTGTAGGCTTTGCAAAGGAGGTCACCTAAATCGCGTGTGCTATGCTACTAATGTGGTACAAGAAACACAATCCTTGTCTGATATCCCTTTGGGTTTTGAGTTGTCTTTGGTTTCCCAACATTCTAATCCTTCTTCGTTTGATACAACGGTCATGCCGATGCAATATTCGGCTGACACCACTCTTAGTTTTTGACCATGTCATCTCACATTATGTTCAACCAGTAGTCGCTTCAATGCAATATTCAATCGAAACCACTCCTATTTTTGGGGTTGATGTGTCTATTGAACTTGTTGTCTCGCATCCTATTCAACCAACAATTGCAAAATTGGCCGTGCTGATGCAATATTTGATCGATCCCACTCTTCTCTTGGAGAGTGAAAATTCTAAGGAAATGACATTTTCGATGCAATCTTTAGCCAATCCCACTCTTCTTTTGGGAGGTGATGTGTCTTTCGACCATGTCCTTATCATTTCTATTTATGTACCTTCTGAACAAGGGATAATTCCACTCTCTTCGAGTACGCTCCATCCAAGTCCTAGGGTGGTTTCCTTTGATTGGAATGATCTTGTAGAGCCTCAACTTCCTTCTTCTACACCCTTCCTGATAAGAGGCATTCTTCAATATACTGTAGATAAGGTAACCTATGCAAGTATTTTATCCTCCTCGACTTGGAAATATTTGGGTTTTTCCAAGATTGTGTCAGCTATCTGTGAGTTGCTGACTTTTGACATAAGTCCTACATGGGAGCCCTAGCCTCCCCCATGATATGTTGCTTAGAACAACATTTTCGAGTCTTAGTTAAGCTCTTTTCTGACTCTCTAAAAAATCTAAAGATTGTCAAGTGAACTTGTCTCTTTCACACATGTTAAACAGATTTGAAAGGACATTTATTTGGTGTAAGTTTAACCCTTTTTCGGACCAAGTAGACTAATTTAGAAAAGGAATACTCTAGTCACTAGTGTCTAGAAGATTTCTCTTGGGTATTGTTTTATACTTTTTCGGGCCTAAGGGACTAAATTTATGAAAAAGGACATTCTTTGGAGTTAATTTGTAATTGCATTCCATTATCCTTCTTTCAATGTTGAGCCTATTTTTGGTTCCCACTTCCTCATTATAATCCTATTACCTTATCAATTTGCATCACCATCCAAGCAGAGCCTTGTTTTTGTCCTTTGCAGCTTCACACCCTATACTCGAAGAGGAAACATTCCCCCGAGTGTCCATGTCCTGCATGCACCTCCTTGCATTGAACATAGGTATGTTCCATTGTTGGAACTAGTTGCTTACTCGCGACACTCGTTTCCTCCATTGTATCATAACATTCATTTGCCTATGAAAAAACAAAAAAAGACAGGTGGGAAAAGAATATTATCTCATATTGGCAGCAGTTTTTTCGCCTTTGAACATAGCAAAAACTTTCGAGTCCACTTGTCATCCAAATTTTGGGTTTAGCGTGACATTAGGAAGATGAACTCATTATTTATATTTTACTCCTCTGAATAGTTACTCTTCCAGTACATATGGAGAGTTTGATTAGTGCCTCCTGCATCACAAAGTTTCATTGTCAAGTATATGTTGTCGGAGTCCTCCATATGTCACATGTTCTTGTTCAAAGGATGTCTATAAGCCTGTGTCGGCCATTTCTCAGAGCTCTTGACTTTTCATGTCTACCATACCCTTAGTGTGCCTCAGAGTTACATGAAGTTGTAATCCTACTGTGCACCCTAGTCCTACTTCCATTATGGGTAGGCAACCTTGAACCCAACAGTCGACATCTCCTCATTGGTCACTGACTGGGGGGTTTCCCTTGTGTTCGACAACAAGAAATATATTCACACATTGGGATTCATGTAGTGTCTTGGATTCCATTAGCCTTATTGGTGGTTTCCTCACCTTTGTCAACAATTTTATTTATTGGTTGATATTCAGAGTGTCTTTTTCGTGCACTACTTGCATTTGGTGCATGTGAAAGACGCACAGGGTATTTGGTTCTTGAACATCATATTCATTCGAGTTCCTCCAAATCATCAAGCTATTGCTTTGTACCTCATGCGGACTAATGAGATATGCCTTAATTCTCTTCTTTCAGTGGGTCTCCTTCCATCGACTTCAGCTCATCTATTCTAGAAACAAGGCCTAGAGTCCTATGAGTACCTAGATACTTGCAGTCATCAGTGGCAGGTTCTCTTGCCATCGACAGATGGTAATACATCAATGTCTCATGATCGATGGATTCTTCAAGTGTTCGACCTGAACACCTTTATTCACACTTGTAAGAATGTACTCAATGCCTTGATACCTACTTTCATTATCGGTAGGTTGTCTCTTGTTTGTTAACGGTATACCTTAATGACTGGTAATCAAATGAATTCTCATTGTGTTCGACCTCAAATCCTCTATTACCATGATGTAGACTTTCACCTTTGGTGGATCGTGTAAAAGACTTGAAGACATCAGTTTATAGTCACAACTTTCCTGAGTTGTTTCTATCATTCATTAGACTAGTACCTATATGACTCCAGTGATCATGGGAGATCAGATTGTACTCCATTGTATATAGATATCTTCATATTGATTTTGAGACTGGTTTTCATTGGGCCTTGTTCGTGACTATGATAGCCTATGGCATGTGTATACTTTGTATTGCCTATTCATGGCCATGAACAACTGTTTGGTATATTTCCACATGGATCTGCAATGTAATTCAAATTGGAAGCCATGTGTACAAAGTCATTATGGATTGTAATATTCTCATGAGCAACTAGTTCGTCCAATTGGGTCTCCATTACTCCACTTCTGGGAATTATAATGTATTTCGGTCATCGCAGATACTCCTCTGACTTTACACATTAGGGGAAATCTGTTATAGAAATTTTTCCTCACCCCATGCAACTTGCTCAGATGGCCTTTTCCATTTCCCTATGCATAGTTGAAGTCCCCTTTTGCACTTCCAAGAGCTAGAAATCATATTTTTTCGCATATACGCACCCTACAAGTTATACAATATGTGTATACACAGGTTGCACCACTACATCCCACGTACATTGGGTTTGGTGCTCAAAATTAAAAATTGTGTTGGGTTTCCATGTTACATCACGAGATCCATGATCCTTAACCTTCCATATACTGGAAACATTCCGACTTGACCCTTCAGTTCCATTTGAAGGCTATAAAATGGGCCATATACAAACCGTGGAGAAAGGAGAGAATTCAACTTTTGAGAGAAAAACTAATCTGGAGAAATTTTCACTTCACATTGAGTCTGCATCCCTTTGTCCTTTAAAGTCTGAACGCATTGTTCAGCCCCCAAGCTCTTCCATCTTTGATGGAGAAACTCATTGTCTCTCTTATATGAGCTTGTCGTTGGTGGAGGATTGAAGTGGTAGAGGCCCAGATGGAATGGACTTAGTTTCTCTATTCTGAGACATGCCGACACAAAACTTTTTCACTTATACACTTTTGTTGATCATATTTTAGTAGAAATACTCTTTTCTCATCCAATTGATATCTTGCAAATATTTGAATTTTTATTCCATGGGTGTATTTGTTATGAATGTTAATGGATTATGCTATTGTATGTGCTAACTTTATATATTATCACCATATGCGTGTGTATCTTGGTTGTTGAGGACAATTTGCAGGTATAAATCTTTGACTTGCGTGCTCAACAGTGGTCTTCATCAAACGTCTGGACAAGGTAGGATATTTATCTTGTCTTGTTGGCATTTACATTTATATAGCATACTTGATATTAGAGTTAATTTATGCATTCATTCCGTCTGTTTTGGTTTACCCCATGCCATAGAGTGATTTTCCTCGTAACAACATGGAGATATTATATTATTTGTTGGGTGGTTGAGGTAGTTACATTGCAGGGTTTCCTAGGGAACACGTCTCCTAGGTGCTCTCTCATATTTATTGCATGGATATTTCAGCTACACTTTTCATATTTTGACCTTAATTAGAGATCGCTCTATCCTTTTTGACTTGTCATATATATTATTTTAGTTGAGGTTGTTATGTAGGGATTTATTGAGAGGCATGTGGCATACTTGGAGGGTCACACACAAGGATTTTCCATGCTCTTGCTTGTTCTTCTTACTATATTAGGAGCATATTCTTGGGGTAAACACTTGTGGAGACACTTATGTCTACTTATGGAGATATATATTTTATTATTTCATGGAGTTTTGGCATGGCCAAAACCCTATTTCTCCCTTATCTCCTTGGGTTTGTCTTATGGAGAGGTTCCACTTGATATTTTTGGGTTTGACTACTTCATTTCTTGTGGAGTGTTGCATCTACTTGGCATCTTTCATATTCATCAATGGAGTTGGTTTCCTTGGAATTTACACATCTAGATTGGTTACATGCATTTTGTGGATTGCTTACTATTTTGGAGGTTAGTTATGGGGCATTATTCTAGGAGGAATACTTTATTTTTTTATTTCTCATTCACCTTGGATGGTGCATAGATTTGTAAAATTTTCTAGGTGGACCCTTGAGTAGATCCTCCTAGGTTGAACATTATTCAATTATATTTTTCATGCAGCCATTCTTGGAGGGTGAATTATGTTGGACTTGTTGCATGGTGACCTAGTTATCATGCTTATTTTTAGTTGTACGCTCTCACTTGGATACTCTTGATATAATATCTTTCCACTTTTTGGAAGAAGGTGAGTTTTTCTTGAGAGGGTTGTGTCCACATATTGTGACATAGTCAACCATGCATTGAGGAAAGATCTAACAACTCAAATTTTATATTATTCATTTTATTGTATGAGAGAAGAGACTCCCTCTATAAAGAGGAGCTTTCTCTCCATAGTAATGATTGTTGGGAATTTGGGGATTGAAGAGCTCTCCCCTTTGACTTCATTTTCACATCACATGCTTGGATATTGAATGGAATATTGGAGGTATAACATATTTTATTGTGAGGCTTTATGATTGTAATGTTTTCATATGTTGATTTATATTGTAGGAAACCCTTGTATTGTTGATGTGAATGCCTTATAATGAACCATGATTCATTTGGATAATTTAATGTGAGGATTTAACCCCTCTTAGTATTGTTGTTGTTGTATCTATATTACACCTAATAAACCTAATTTTCGTTAGCATGATATGGCATCACCTTCGTACCAATATTTTGAATAGCATGCCTACCTTTATAAGGACATTTTTTGCAAAAAATAGAGAAATTTTGAGGTCTAAAATGGGCCTCCTAAGGAAAATCATAAAATAATGGTTATGCATTTTCGACAGAAATAAAGAAAACTATTTCTTTTAATTGGATTTTCAACTTATCTCCTTACAAGTTTACTCAAAGTTCAAGTGTAGTCACTCATTGGATGTTGAATTGAATCCTGCATCCAATGAGTACCCATTATATATAATTTCCCACTGAGAGATAAACTAGAAAGACATGAAAAAATGTGGTTCTTGAAATCATAGAGATATAAACTAGAGATACATGAAAAAATGTGTTTCTTGAAAAGAAACATGTTTTTTTAATGTATTTTCCAGTTCATCTCTCTATGTGTCTATCAAAAGTATGCAGAGTGGATACTCATTGGATGTGGAATTCAAATCTGCATCCAATGACTTCCTACACATGAAATTTGAGTATACCTACAAGGAAATAACTTGAAAATATGAATAAAAATGTAGTTTTCTTTCTTTCCCTCCAAAATTGTTTACCCTTATGATTGATATCATCATCTTGAATTCTATAGGATCTTTTAAAGTTCATGTTGATGGAAATTTTTTTGTTTTGATGGCCATTTTTGGTTGGAGAAATTTCTATTTTTGACACACTAGTTCAGTGAGAGTTCACCGACTAGTTCTATTTTAGACTTTCTATTTTTACCATCACTATTATGCATGCATGCATTCCTAAGGAAAGATAACTTCTTGATTGATTTTCTTAATTATGGAATGATTTTCCCTATATTTGAGTGTATTCCACTCATTCATTGAATCATATTGATCATGATCTATGTATCAATCATCAACTCATTGGAGTAGTGTGAATATATTTTCTCATTCTTCCATATTGAATCTCTCTTCCTTTCTTGATAAGCTTTGTTTGTACTTGATTTAGCTAGATCTCCTGTGCAAGTTTCCATGAAACACTGACATGGTATCAGAGCTATGCTGCTTGGAGAAAGACAGACAAGCCAAAGAATAAGGAAAATCGGGGTTTCGGCAAGCTAAATCCGTGGTCGTAACTTTCAGCAATTATTCCTCCCAAAATATTACGTTTTATAGGAAACAACTCGCGATTAAAGTAAATCGACCCATTTTGGAAGTGGGTTTTCAACCGTTTGGCGAGATTCTTCACCATTTGCCTAGCAAGTAAGCTGCAAGATAGCCTCCTAAAACTGATACGAATCCGTGGCCATACCTTTCTACAGTGATTGCTCCCCAAAATATTAAGTTTTTGAGGAAACGACCTGCATGATAAGTAAATCGACCCATTTTGGAAGTGGGTTATCAACCGTTTGGCGAGATTCCTCACCATTTTCTAAGACAATAAGGCGCAATATCATCTCTTGAAACTAATACAAATTTTCACTTAAAGTGTCCTTTCTGTCGTGATTTCTTAATTTTTCACTTGCAGATTGAGAGTAAATTTTTAGGGGTTATTAGAAACAGTGGGAGAGATGGATATGACAACTATAATGCAGTCAAACTTGGTGGTAATCCTCACACCATACAATTATTTTGATTGGAATCCCAAGGCGACATTCCAACTCAAAAGAAAAGGACTATATAATTTGACAATGGCGACAGAAACAAAACCTACATCAGTGATTGAGAAGATGAGATGGGCGAACTGTAAGGATGAGGCTACAGGACTACTTCTTGAGTTAATCTCCATTGATTTATGGTTTCATGTTATTGCATGCAAGACTCCAAACAAGATCTGGACCACCCTGGAAGGAATCTTTGGAAAGTGGGATGAGATGCAAGGTCATATGCTTGAGGTAGAGTTGAATTCCTTAGACCCTAAAAGTTTTGATAATATACAAGATTTTTTTACTAAATTTAAATCTTTGATATTAATCTTGGGTGAATGTGGTATTGATAAGTCTACACAAGAGAAACAAATTATTCTAACAATCTTGGCCAAGATAGGACCATAATACGTTGTATATGTCTCCAATTTCCATTCTGGCAGATGTCTTTTTGGAACAAATTGGAAAATGCCTACGTTGCCTCAGTTCATTGAGTCTCTTACACAAGAGAAGACAAAACTCATATAGAGGGCCTCATGAAAGATTCCAAAGCACATGCACTCACCACGCATGATGGAAAAGGGTCATACAATTAGAAATCGAAGCAGAAACAAAAGGAGTTATTACATCCAGAGTCAAAAAATGAGGGATATTCCAAACCCTTCAAGGATTCTTCAGGTTCCAAAGATTCTTCAAATTCCAAAGGGAAGAAGAATAAGGGAAAGTAGTGCACTTATTTCAATAAACCGAATCATGAATAATCTGCATGCATGA
>SNQJ01S0006285.1:193206-219008 GCA_010110895.2 Picea sitchensis | reverse complement strand
CTCTCCCCCACCGTCCCCCCCATCTCTCTCTTTCCATTTCTCTACCTCCCTCCCTCCCTCTCTCTCTCATCCACACCTCTCTCTCGCACTCCCTATCCCACTATCTCACTCTCTCCCCCTCTGTCAACCCCTCTCTCTCTTGAGAGGGGGATATAGAGAAAAAGAGAGAGAGGGAGAGATAGCGGGATGGAGGGAGAGAGAGGGGGGAGAGAGAGTGGGGGGGATAGGGGATAGGGGGAGAAATATAGGGATGTAGGGGGAGAGAGACAAAGAGAGATGAGNCTTGAGGACAAGAGCGCCACCTTCACATTTCAGTGAGAATATTCAGGTCTACCAAGTACTACTCAGTTTTGTTGGTCAGGAGTTTTTAACCAAGGAATCCTCTATCTGTCTTTGGCCTTGTTTGATGCACAAAATTGTTATCCTTCTTTGATTGATCTTGCAAATTCTTCTTCTATTGAGATATTGGTTTGTTTTCCCTTTCATTGGTTTCATCCTTATTTCGCAATATTGTTAGTTATCTATTTGATTAGAAGGGTCTACAAGAGCTTGTTGGCCATCGATATCTCTATGCTTTCCATAACTCAGCTTTGAAATCGTTTCTTACTGCTCACTTTTCAAAAATTATCGAGTGAAAATTTTCTTGATTTCTTGTCTTTTTAGATTTATGTTTGATTTAGTTTCATTCTCTTTGTTTTCTTCTTCTGAGTATATTTGTTTGAATACTATTTTGTTTCCTGTTCTATGACATTCTAAGCTATGAACTATTTCATCATTAGTGAAGGAACAAAACATTATAAGAATATCAATGTTTGCATCTAAAATCAAACAAAGAATAATTTCTATAACTTTGTATGCATTGGTCTTGGAAATTAAAAAGGTTTTGTTTTGATAATTTGGTGAATTTTTGAATTCTTGTTTGGGAACAAAATTTCATTCAGTCTTTGCATTCGTTAGAAGTGTTTGTTAGTGACAAAAAGAAAGAAACTATTCTCCTTCCCGTAGCTAAAATTTCATTGAAAAGAAAGTTGCATCTCATTCTTTTTACCTTCTTTTGGAGTCGAGTCTCTAAAAAATCATTAGTTTCACTATCATTCACCCTTGAGTAACGAACAACCACACAAATAAGCACTAATTGAAATTGAACTAGAAACTTTTCTGTTTAGATATTTACACCAACAATAGACTAGGAATAGATATTTGGAATAGGTTGCGAGGTTAACTCTCCAAAGCATTAAAGACAAACACAAAATCTTGTGATAAGGAGAGTAAATCCAATTTTGGTATAAGCATAACTAGGATCCTCCTCTCACATAGGGGTTAAACACAAGGTCACGTGCAGGAGAGAAACTGAGATTATCCCTATGAGGCTTAACCAATCGTAGTGAAACAATAGTATATTGGGGGTTCTTTATGAGAATCAACTATTTTCATTTGGTATCGGAGCTTTGTGAATCCTAAATCCGTTCGGGGTCCTTATGAGTTTATTTCTCCATTTGTCCTCAATTCTCTTGAATAGTTTCAGACTCGATATCCTGCCCATACTTTTGGACCTGACTGTCAAATGTAGATGCCCATAGGTTGAATGTGAGTTGGTAACCTTAGTGTCCATCATATTTAGGGTCTATACACAAGGTGATGGAAAAGGGAAGTCTTTGCTATACCTGGAATAGGGGTTGGTCAAACTCACTCGAGCACCTTGGAAGGTAACCCGCGGGTAAAACTGTGAGGGAACTTGCACCAAGGAATAAGTATGTTAAGAAGTCCGCCAACGTAACTGATCCACTCACCCAATCCTATCCCCTTGTCACTTTGTTCTTGCGATGTTGGATTTCATCACCAACTAGTATGTTCATTGGGAGAAGTCATTTTTTTTCCTGTTGGTTTTCTATATTTTTAGCAAGTACTGTTTTTTCACCATATTTTCCCTTTATATTGGTATTGTGGGTGAAAAAGGTCTTCGTCGATCAGATAGGATGCAAATTTTTCCTCCGGAAGGCTATAAACCCTTACCTCCTAATTCACCTGAAGACACTTTCTGTGAAGAATTTGAAAACTATTCAGACACTAGGAGTGTTGCTACTCCTTTGATTGAAAATCCCAAGGGAGAAATCATAGTATTTTAGGAAGGTTATTTCCTTCCTGCAATCCTGACACTGACCAACCCTATTGATTCACTACTTCTTCGAGTAGACTCTTCATGAAATATCGCAGATGAATATTATCCCATATTACTATTAAGGACATACAAAGAACTTGACATTGAACCAGAACAACCAAATCCAAATGAAGAATATACAACCCATGTCCGCTCTACTGAAATGGTAGATCCACATCAAAATCATGTTCTTCCTATATGGAAAACTCATTTGGGTAGAGATCTTTATGAAAAATTCAATTTTAATTGACCACTCTTTATCCCTCCACATACATCTGCCACCAAAGGTGCAAATTCAGGACCATCGAGTCAGTACTCTGACCAACCTTCTAGACTAACACATATTTCTACCACTTTAGGACAGATACCAAGTGATACAGGTCTTATAATTCCTAGTCATTTACAAAGTAATATGATAGTTACACCTGCAATGCCTCTTCAGGAAACAACTTCTTTCACCCCATTGAATCTTGTTGCGACACCTTACCATCATAGAATGAAAAACCCTGTTATACCACAAATCCCTACTGGGGGGAAATCCTCCATTAGTGGAAAAATCCCTACCGACAGGAAACCCTCTTTCACCGAAAAAATCCATACTAGGGAGAAACCTTCATTTGGGGGACAAGTCCCAATCGTTTCCCAAACTATAGTAGGGAGGGAATTTCCAAGTTCTTTTGTGGGAAAACCAAAACCATCATGGGGATAACCCCAGGGAGGATCTTTTAATCCACCACATTAAGGAGGTTCTGCAAATCCTAACCCATAAGTAGGATCTATAAATCCCAATCCTTCCAGACTGTATTCTGTACAACCTTTCCTAGGTGTCTCGAATCCCACTTGGGGTCCTCAAGGCCAAACATATTTTCCTCCATAGGGTCAAATCAATTATGCTCCTCAAGGTCAACCCGGATACCCTCCTTAGGGTCAACCTAGATACCTTCTTCAGGTTCAACCTGGATACCCTCCTCAGGGTCAAACCGGTTACCCTCCTCAAGGTCAAACCAGTTACCCTCCTTAGGGACAAACTAGTAATCCTCTCCAAGTTCAAACTAGCTATCCTCCCCTAGGCTACACTGGTTATCCTTCCCAGAGCCAAATGGGTTTTCCTTCACCTTTTACACAAGTTCCTCAAAAAATGAATCCTACTTTTGCTTTCCAAAATAGGCAACAATCACATATGGGAGGACCTTATGGATACAACTTTCCACCACAACCAGTTTATGGTCCTACTGGTGTCCCTATTTCTCACCAATATCATCCTCAAAGTAATCGACAACTACCCTTGTTGGAAAATTTAGGCCAACCATATCTATCGAGATTGACAAATGATCCCATATTGCACTTCCCTTTCTAGCCAGTAATTCTCACCAATTTACCATCTGATATTCCAATATTTGATGGTAAACTTGGAGAAGACCCAAATAATCATGTCATGACATTTCATCTTTGGTGTTCATCAAAATCACTGATGGATGACTCTATTTGTTTGCATCTTTTTCAGCGTACTCTTACGGTCTCAACAATGAAATGGTACATTGAGTTACAACATGAATCTTTTAAACATTTCAATTTCCTTTCCATGGCTTTCCTCACCCATTTTCAGTTTCCAATTAGATACGAAACCAGATGAAACTTTTGACCTCCCTTCGTCAGACTAACCCTGTCCATATTTATGATCATATTCATGAGTGGAGACAACGATGATGGTTGATCAAAGCCACCATCCCCGACCGGTTGTTGGTTGAATGGTTCAAAAAATCCTTATTACCTCCTCTTGCTTGTGATGTAGCCATGGGAGGTGTAGTTACAGAAGATGAAACTATTACTCGTTCCCAATACCTATATATAGTTTACTCCCAATACAATACTTTGTACAAACTGATCCCAAACACACCCCTTACATCAATTGATCCATCAAAACCATCCTCTATCGCACATTCAGATGGTGTTATCGGTTCCATCAAAACGCAACATGTCCCACAATTGACTTGGAAAACCAATCATTCAGTATTTTCCTCGACTACAGTGCATACTTATGTCCCATCAAATTTGTCCCCCACTAAAGTTTATGAAGTAAATTCATTTCAATGTACTTCACCAACACAATCTGGGGGGGAAAATAAAACTAAGAATAAATCCAAGAAAAATTCTAATCAAACCAAAAATACAAACACACCCGGTCGTTGCTGAAAGTAAACCACAGTGAAAACCAAAATTTCCTTGTCTCATATGTGCTGAAGATCATTACACAAGAGACTATCCCCACCAGGAAGAAGTATCAAAATTATTTAAAGTAAATTCCCAACTCGTTTTTTCGACACATCCTTTTCCACAACAACAGTCACTGGTTGCACAAAATCCTACACCTCTGCAAGGAGGCAACCCATGTCATCCTCCTAACGAGGATGCCTCCTCAAGTGCACATATTTATATGTTTAATGGTGTAGATTTGACCACTAGGACTACGACATATGGCACACCTCCAAGAAAACCCAGTAAAGAAAGCGTAACTAATGAAACTGTGACTGATCCACCTTCCACTTTAGGTACCCCTCCGTTTGGAACTCTCCATATTTAGAAACCTAATTTTGACTCTATCTTACATTTGCCCAAGAGAACTATCTAAAAGCCGACCTTTAATCCTAACTCTTGTGTTGCTCAAAACTAGAACATTGTTGAAGATTTGGCACAAGCACCTTGTGCAATGTTGGCTCTTGAAGTTCTACAACACTGCCCCAACCAACGTAGGACTCTCTTGGAAACCATCATAGATATAGATATTGACTCATCCAATAATATCATGTTTAACCTGGACAATTATAAATCAAGACTCTCACCAACTCGCGTTTCACATTGACATGTTATTGTTCACAATCAACATATTCATCTCACTATATTGGATGAAGGAGAATCAACCCATGTCATGTCCTTATCCTTTTGTAAAGGCCTTAAATTCCCTAGTCTTAATCAATCTCCTACCATGTTAAAATCATTTGATGGACGAGGTTTTATACCTCATGGACTATTACNTCCATCGATGTGGAAGTATTCGATGATCCTTTATATTATAACTTATTGTTTGGAAGAAGTTGGTTTTATGATATGAATATTGTGGATTCCTTGGTTTATCGACATGTTCAATTTCCTCATCAAGGAAAAATTGTTACCATCGATCAATTAGATTACTGTACACCTGATGCTCATAATCAAACAACCAAAAATATTCCATTTTTGGGGGACTCAAATATTACTTATGAGAGTGTAGGAGTAGGTCTGTTGAAATATTCTTTGCTCATGGGAAATTTTCACACACTCGTTCCTCATATTTCACAACACATTAACACAATCAATATGATTTCGACCATGGTACATCAATCCCTCGAATCATCTAATCCTTGGATTGTACCTATTCCTTTAGAATTAGATGCACTAGGTCACACTATGCCATTTAGTCCCACTGAGGAAGAATACAAAGCCATTCAATCCTCTTCTCCTTCACCTGACGACCAACATATGCTGGTGTCTAATTCTTATTTGTTACCATCCTTGTTAGAATCCTTATCATCGACCTTTGATTACATCCTACGTATTTTTCCATCCGATGAATCCATTATGGAAATGCTTAGTATCGAAGAATCACCATGGGATGATAACCACCATTGCTCATCCTTTCTTCCCAGTTTGGATGAAATCGAGAAAGATATTTCATCTATCTTTCCAACTAATATTGTTAATAATCCCTTATCTTTGATACTCACTTAGGATACAATATCTGAGGGAAATTTGGGATATATATCACAAACCATTAGTGTTGACATATTCGAAAAAGGTGTCATGGAAAACATACAACTAGGTGTGAATTGTTCAACTGAAGAGATTGAAAATTACATTGCCCTGTTTAAATAATTCTGTGACATTTTTTCCTGGAGATATGAAGAAATTTCAGGGATCGACCCTTCGATCGTTGTGCATGAAATAAAAACTTACCCTAGAGTTAAACCTGTAAGAAAAAAACATCTCCCCGTTCATCCAAAGAAAACTGCGACAATAAAGGTAGAAGTACAAACGCTACTGAAATCTGGTTTTATTTATCCCATACCTCTGACTGAATGGGTTTCCAACATCATTTAGATCTCCAAGAAATAAGGGACAATTCGTGTTTGTGTTGACTATATGGATCTCAATAATGCTTGTCCAAAAGAAAATTACCCTATGCCCTTCATCGATCAAATTATCGATAACTGCGACATAAGCATTATTTTATATTTTATGGATGGCTTCTTTGGTTATAACCAGATCGATATTTTACCCACTGATCAACACAAAACAACCTTCATCTGCCCATGGGGGACTTTCACATATCAAAAATTACCTTTTGTCCTTAAAAGTGTTGGACCCACTTTCCAATGAGCTATGTCATACGCTTTCCATGATATCAAACATATTGTTTAACCCTATCTCGATGGCTTTCCAACTTATTAGACACATCAAAAATATCATATTGGTCATTAAGAGAAATATTTCTTATGTGTAGACATTACAACAAACGTTTGAACCCAAAAAAATGTATTTTTGTTGTTGAATCAGGGAGACTCCTAGGATTCCTCATCTCCAAATATGGGATTAGGGTGAATCCCTTAAAAGTGAAAGCTATAATCTCTTTAACTCCTCCCAACAATATTACACAAATTCAAAGTTTTCAAGGGAAGAAAATATTTCTATGCCGTTTTATCAGTAATTACACTGAAATAACAAAAGTATTCATGAGATTGGTGCAAAAGGGTGTTCCTTTCATTTGGGATGCAATTGCTCAATGCTTATTTGATGATATCAAACATTCTTTAAAAAATACACCACTATTACATCCCCCCAACTATGAGAGAGATTACATCCTTTATTTTGCTGCCTCTGCTTCCACACTTTCCATGGTGTTAGTTCAAGAGGATGATGATGGTGTAGAACATATGATCTATTATTTAAGTAAGATCCTTTCACGCTCTGAAATCCACTATTCACATGTTGAAAAGTTGTCTTTGGAAGCAGTCATTGTTGTCCAAAGATTCAAACACTACATCTTACTTCTCACTACCACGATCATTGTTGAATCAAACTCCATGTACCACATATTGACTCGTCAAGTACTTGGGGGAAAATATTCAAAATGGATCGTCATTCTTCAAGAATTCGATATTGAGTTCACCAAATCCAAATCAAATAAATCGTTGGTTTTTTTGAGTTAATTTGAGATCTTCCCCATATTGATGAGGACACTAAGCCTAGTGATTCCCTTCCACAAGATTCATTGTTCCTTATCAGTACGTCTGACCCATGGTATGGAGACATTCTTTTATATCTCTAGACCCAACTCTTCCATCCAGGTATTTCGCATGACGAATGAGATCGTGTTAGACACCATTCAAAGTACTACCTTATTGTTGGCGACACTTTGTATCATCGTGGTATTGACATTTTCCTCCGATGTTGTTTGACACATGAAGAGGTTGAGCGTGTTTTAATTGACTGTCACATTGGATCTTGTGGAGGTCATATCTCTAGGATGGCTAGAACCCAAAAATCTTATGTGACAATTATTTTTGGCCCTCCATATTCAAATACTGCATAGAGGCCGTTAAAAAATTCTCACCTTGTCAAATATTTAAGAAGAAAGCACATACTCACCCATCTCCACTCCATCCAATTGTTTCCATCGACCCCTTTTCTAAATGGGGTATTGATTTCATGCAATGCAATCCTACCTCAACTAGGGGGCATGTTTATATTATCGTTGCAGTCGATTATTTCACTAAATGGGTTGAGGCTATGCCTACATTTCTTAATGATGCCTGAACTGCAACACTTTTCATGTTTAACGACATCATATCTCAATTTAGAGTCCCACAAGATATCATAACTGATCACAGATCCCATTTCCAAAATTAGATGATGAGTGAATTACGCACCAAGTTGGGTTTTTGTCATGAAAACTCATCCCCTTACTATCCTCATGCCAATGGAAAAGTTGAAGCCATCAAAAAAGTCCTAAAGACCATGTTTCAACGCATTGTCGTGGTGAAAAAAACCACTTGGAATTTGCAACTCTTCTTATCACTCTGGGCCTATCGGAATTTAGTTAAAAACACCACTAGATTAACACCTTTCTAGTTGGTATATGGGTTGGAAGCAGTGTTTCCGATTGAATGAAGGATTCCATCTCTAAAACTAATTGTAGAGCTCCTGCCCCACACTTTTGTCAAAGAAGAATGCTTTCTATACCTAAATAAGTTGGATGAAACACATCGTGATGCCGTTCTCATTAACGAGACATATAAAAAACACATCAAGACCCAATATGATAAATCTGTCCCACCTTGCATATTCATAGAAGGAGATCTGGTCTTGGACCTTGGTCTATGACTAGGATCATGATAAAATTGGAGCAGGGAAATTGGAACCTATGTGGCATGGACCTTACGTCATAAAAAATGTGCTACAAAAAGGTTCCTATGAGATAATTGATTATGATGGAATCCCTCTCGGTGATCCTCACAACGAGCTCTATCCTAAAAAATACTACGCTTAAAAAAAATTACATATTTTTTTTGTACATTAATGTACCATATGTTTTGGTTTGGCGTGTTTTTACTTTTGTGTGAACGAGTTTTTCAATATCCTTATCTTCTTATACCATGCTTTGTGCTTGAATGCACATATGTCATCATCTTTCCCAATATATTTTGGATTTGTGGATGGAGATAACTGACATACCCAGAACTTAGCTTCTACAACTTGGACCATCTAACATTCTGGCGAGTTGGTGAGCTCAGGAGGGACTTGTCTTGGACCTGCAACCAATAATGTTGCAGAATATCACGTTGTTATTGAAATTTTGACTGAGTTTGTCTCCCTTGACATATCTCAAATTATCATTAACCTTGATTCCCAACTTGTGGTCTGTCAACTTAATCGTGTTTATTCTAAAAAAAATCCAATATTGCAACGTCTCTACATAAGGGTTCGCCGTCTCAATTTTTTTTTTACTTATGTAGAATACTAACATATACTGAGAGAACTTAATACCATTAAAATTTCGTTATCAAATTACATGTTAGATTGACATCTTGCACAAAGATAAATATTCAAGAACATAATAACATAAAACATAAAAAACATCACATCATTGTAACATAGGCAACTGATACAAAACCCATATATATATAGAGAGAGAGAGAGAGAAAAAGTGTGATGTCATATAGTCCAAAAAGTACATAGAGTGGAAAAATGTGCACTACTATGCCTATACATCATCATGACAAGACTACAAGAAACTCTACTTGTTCTCTTGTACCATATTGTGCTCATGTTAGCACACTACAACTCTAGCTACTCATCTCAAAAAAGTGGCTAAGACTCTCTGGTACACCCACAGTGTTCCTCTGCAGGTGTAAAGGAAAATCCCAGAATCTCATGGAGGGGACACCCATGGTAATCCCCCTTAGATTCCTTTCTACCTCACGAATCCCTCTGGCTCTGCCACCTTCCTCCACTACTTCTCGAACACCACCGTGTCATCCAAATGGAGCCATTCTAGTTGGATTAGCCATCCCTCTGCCTGCATGATGAAAAACAAACATGATTAAACTCCTCTTCGTACAACAAAAATATGCATATATTATAAAAACAATATATACTTTTGCAAGGTCATGATCTCCCATGTTTCAATTGATGCATCCCATAGTACCCCTTCAGGGAGCACTAGATCCACACTTCCCCTAAAATCAACCCTATCATAAGGGTAGTCCTCTATCATAATGATCCGCCTCTTTCACCATGCGAAGAAATTAGCAGTAAAATGAAAGGCTGAGGGTTCATTCCCCAACCGAGGCGAAAGACTGGCCCACCTCTCCATATGGGGCTTAGATGCATGATGCTATATCAACACAACCTATGGGTACATTTGTGGTACTCGCTCCAAAAATAACAATACTAGGAAAGATCCATATCCAAACTACTACTGCTTTCCCACTCTACATATCGAAATATGATCCTTCACATTTTCCAAAATCCATACACACCAGTTAAATATCCTCGACTCAAGGAACTGAACACCATATCTCATATGTGATTTGGAAGTAATATGGGGACTGGTGATTCTTCTCATTTTAGTAATAGTAAATATGGTAGCTCATAGTGGGAGGTCCCTCACATCTTTAATATCAATCCTTCCACTCTCCTTGTGTGATCTTGGCATGCAAAATTGTGCTATATACTCATCTGTATGTTGTGGCGTGGTCTGATGACCGGTTATGATGATGGATGCCTCTATCCTCAAGAGTCCCATCATAAAAAATACACATCTTCAATGTCAATATCCAACATGTGATATCCCATCCGAAAGGCTTGCTCGTCAACGTCCCATAATCCAATCAGATGTTCAAGGAGAAGTATCTCCTTTAGCATATTTTGTATCTTGAAGTATTTTAGTAGCCTGTAATTCCAGAGAGATGCCCTCGCTTGAGGGTCATGCAAGGCAGCCAAATAATCATTCTCATGCTCCCTTTCTTTCCATTCAAGCATTTTGGCTAATTAAATCCGTGCATTTCAACAATAAAAAGCATTAGCCAAAATCCTAAACTAAGAGAATGTTTTTTCAAAGGTTAAAATGCAAGAAAATTTTTGAGTTTTATGCCTTATTCCCCCCTACAATCATTTATAAAGTGTTGTAACCCCCTTATCATGGATACCAGGGTGCCAAGATATATGATGGTGCCCCTCACGATACACTAGGGGAGGGCCACCCTTGTAGGGTGCATTAGAGGTCCCTAATAAGTTCAAAGCCACTGAAATAAGCATCAAAATTATTAATGAAACCATGGAAAATGAAGAGGAGGATCATATCTCTAACCTGATCTAGATGAAACACAAAATGATGGCCTGTAGCTCCTGCAATCAATGAAAAAAATTTCGCTCCAAATGGGAAAAAGCTCAAGTGAAAAGGGCAATTAAAAGTGAAAGGTGAAAATGAACCCAAATTTTTACCCAAAATGACTTTTTACCTTTTGCAAACTAGTTTTATCTAACCCTTCTTCACATTTATGTTACCTATCATTTGGATTTTTCACAATTATAGTCATTTTTTTAAGTAATTGCTGATCTTTTTTTCCCAGGATGATTTGTTTATGCAGGAACATATGAAGAAGAATCATTTTGTCACATTTTAATCTCTTTGAGCAAACTTTGTCGTCCTTCGAGCTCTTTAAAATATGAAGAATCATTTTTTGGGTGATAATTTACCCCTTTTTCGGTCCCAATAGACTAACTACGAAAAATGAATGCTCTAGTAAAATCTCGGCTAGAAGAGTTCTTTGTCGTATTATTTTATTCTTTTTCGGGCCTTAGAGACTAAAATTATGAAAAAGAACACCCACAAAGTTTTCTTTAAGTTCTTTTCAAACTCCCTAAACATGAAAAACAACCGATTTTTCCTTCTCCGGACTCATAAAACCATACATTGAAGGGCCCATCTAGGGACGAACCCTTACTTCTTCCAGTTTGTTAAACATAGGAAGAGGAACTTACCGAAGGTGAGTTATACCGAGAACCTTTTATCCTCCTTGACCTCGATAAACAAGAAAGAGGTACTCATCTATCTGGATGGGGGGGAAATTGAAGGAAATGGGTCGAGCGTCTTGAAACCTTAAAGGCATATGTTGTTGTCACCCTTGAACATGGAACCTGTTTTCATTTCACCTTATATTTGGTTAATTCATTCTCCCTTGATTCATACCAATCCTATGAGTCTTATTACTCCTTCGTCTCATCCAAAGAGTGCCCTAGTCATTTTTGTACTATGATTTGGTCCATTTTCTCAACTGAGTCAAAAGTTGCCAAATCTTGTGTTGTGCCTCATAAATGTTCAAGGGAAGTCTTACATAGATCAACCATATATAGTATTACCAGTTTTCATCCATGTGTCAGTCCATATTTACAATCTCATATCACTATCTTATGACTGTTTCGTGTCGATGATGGGGGATATATCAAGGCCCTCCTTCGACGAATATTTTCTTGTCAACTTCAACACATTATCCGGGAATTCGAATTAGAAACACAACAATACCTTGGAACTTGCATGCCTCAATGGAAGGCCTCCTCACCTTCGATAATGGGCTTACATCATTGACCCTTGATTGATGGATCCCACAAATGTTTGACTCCAACTCATTTTTCACATTCGTTGGGTTGTACTTTACGTACCTTGGGAATCATTGAAATTATTGGTGATTTCCCTCATGCTTGTTAAATATATACATCAATGATCAATAATCAAGTGGTTTCTACCATGTTTGACACCAAAACATTTATTCACATGAATAGAATCGTACTATTTGGGAATTAGGACGAAGACCTTGGGTTGAGAACCCACTCTTTCATGTGCTTTTCCCAAGTTGCGACGAAGATTATTTAACTGATTTACATGGATCCACTTTGCATTGGGCTGTGGCTATGTTCTTGTCATATCGTATCTACATTGTGTATTCTTTTGTGGTTTCGATCATATCATGTCATGGAGAAATGGATCCACATTGTATCTCTGGTGGCCATATCCTTAGTCAATATCACTATGGATCTGCAGTGTATTGGTGGATGACCATGCTTTGATTCATTTATGTTCCGAGCATAGGTATGTCTGCCTCAGGACTGAAATATATATGAATATTGTTTGATCATTGTTTGTAGCTTCTACCAGGTTCTTTGACTCCATCACCCTTGCATTGAACAAAGTGCTTTGACCATCAGTTTTCTCTTCTGACCTCACTTTGGAGGGAAATATGTTACACATAAAAATTCCATACTTGCATATAAAGTGTCGCAAGTGTCACACGTGGCACAAACGTCATGTTTTTAGTGTCGCAAGTGTTGCATGTGGTGAAAACGTCACATTCTAAGTGTCGTAAGTGTCACAAATCAATTGTTGCAAGTGTTGTAACATGATTCATGAAATTTTTGTAAGTGTCACAACTCAATCGACACCTTAGAAACATTTTCTACAACCTCCAAATCATGTTAGAGAGAAAAGCGCCATCATTGACAGTCGATACCCAACTTTTCCTTGGAAAATTCAACTAATTTTTGAGCATTTATGAAGGGTGGCGCCCCCTGACCATACTAGGGGAGTTCCATGGTGCCCTCTCTACCATGTTAGGGGAGTGAAAGTCCTAATATGGTGCCTTGTCTCTCACTATGGGGGAGCACCATTCTTGTCGAGGAAAAAGGGGGATCTTCTCCACCAAATTCTATGTGACAACTCTCTTAGATTGGGCTAGTTATGTTCGACCCGCATGCTTGGGCTTCACCCTAGGATCTGATCCAAACCTCAAGGGTCTCTCTCCTCATCCATATCCATCATTTTCTCATGGTATTTGTACTTCTCATGCCTATAAATTGAAATCTTTTCCATGGGGAAGGAGGAGGAAGGAATCAATAATATCATTGTTATTTTGATTGTATGTTGTTCATGCAAAGGGTTGGATAAGGAGGACCTGAAGGAGCTGCTGCATATTTAAATACATATCGTAAGTAATTTATTTTGGTTCTCAAATTAATATACTTGGCTTATTTCCATCAAGTATGTGTACTTTTTCATCTACTTGTCTATTGACGTTCAATCTTCATAGGTAGATCTGTTTAGTTAATTATATAGTGGAAGAAAGGTATCTTTGTTGTTCTTTGTAGGATCAAGGAGCTTAGGAATCAAGATCAATATTTGGAGAATCAAAGGAAAATAATTGGAATAAGGTATGTCACACTCCTCTTCTCCTCTTTTAATTTGCTAAGTTAGATATGAAAGGAATATAACAACGATTTGTACTTTTCTATCTCGGTAACAAGGGTCTGATAATATAAGGGATATTTCACTTGTTAGTAGGGGAAATATTCTATAACAATAATTTCTAAGTTAGAGCCAATGTTGGTTGAAGGATTTAATCCCTAGGCCCCTTCCACCACATCTTCTCCTACCATTGGAATAGGGATAAGTGGAGGAGGGTTAGGGATATTTATTCCGAAAATATTGGGTAGGAGATCCTTCAAAGTTTAGTACTCTTATTTTCATAACTCAAACACCATGTCTCTAAAATAATATTTTCATCAAAATTCCTTTTATACAAAGCATGAGAAATAGAAGGCTTACCCAAAATAGGTGATTCTTACTTTCTTTCCCTAGAGGATTCCATTAATTGTTCCTTAATCTAGATAGTGTATGATGACTGAGATACTACTCCCAAAGGAACCTCCTTTGGACAATTTGCAATCCCACTTTATCCTATATTCAACTTCACCCTCAAATATATATTCCTCCATACTATGACATACTTGTCAACTTTTGGAATTGACTTCAATGTCCAAATATTTTTTTTGTAAGTGAGAGATCACTCAACTGTTAAATGTCCATAGAAATGACATTGGCCACATATGAAGGGTATTCATTTGTAGTATATTTTCAAGTAATATTACTTCAATCGACTCCTTATATCTATTGTTTTGTCTAACCCTTTTCTTATGTCTAATCTGAGAGGGATATGAGAACTACCTAAGTAATCAATGTCTCTAAAAGACATGTCTTATTCATAAAAGGTGCCAAATGCATCCCCAATTTCCTAAAAAATGCCTTCTAACCACAAAACCACTAGAAGCCCTATAATCCTAACCCATATTGAAATTATATATAATCTCGTAGATCTAATATGAAAATAAATATTCCATTTCTTGAGAAAGAGTGGTTGGGATCCCTTTTTCCATATTTTATGCAAGATATTTTCAACATCTCGCATTGTCCCAAAAGTATAGACCATCCATCCTCTTACGGATAAAAGGGAATAGGGATTCTAACATAAAATAGGCTCAACCTTGGATTTTTCCATAACTTTATATATTTGGAATTCATTATCCTACCTGGAAACTAACCCACTATCACCATGTCTTCCATCCCAACAGTCTCGTTTAGATTTGTCTTCTCACCAAAGAATAAATTAACTGATTCACGTTTATGTTTGACAAATTTTATTCACTTTTTCTTTCTCTCACCCTCCACATCTTGAAATCTTATATTCTTTGAGAATTAAATTGTAGAGTCACTCACGTGATTAAAATCCTGTTGATTTCTTATGAAACCTATCTCTGTGTGCTACTTGAAATTGATGTTGGATACATAAAACTATCAAGAAATGACACTACACTTCTCTTCTAGAGTAAATGTATCCTTGTAATGATTTAATTCTCTCCTCAAAACCTCATACTCATAAGTGCATTGGGATAACACCCAAATGTCCTCTAGATCTTGTCTGACACAATTTAACATAGGGTTTCTAGACTAGAAGTTATGATTCAAAATGAATGCATCATCCAAAACCAACACCCTACCCTCCATAAAATATCCAATTCGTGCATCAAAATCAGAAAAGGATTCTGGAAACTCCTTAATGATAGTGATGGTCTCATCTTTTAATGTATTATACCTCGAAAATGTAAGTTTCCATGGATTTTGTTAACTCTCAGAAATTTCTTTGGGATGTATCAAAGAAAAACCCAAGGTAATTGTTTCAACCAACTTTAGATTGTATTTTGACCTATACAACCAGAGAGGGCTCTCTTAGATGTCTAATGACTGGTAATAACTCAAGGGTTTCATCAATAAAGGAACATAGGTCAGATTCTGCAATAGGACATGTTTTTTTTTGTTTTACAATGGCTGGTAGGACAAACAAGGAAAATGTACCATTGGGAAATGGAGTCAAGGCCTAGATTTCAATGTTTTTATAGTCAACAACTGGTTGGTTTGTTTCTGTAGATTTAAGGCAAAATAGGTGCTATGCTCAACAAATAAATTATGTGAGATGATATATGGAAAGGAGAAGAAATCCCACTACATTACAAGCATCAATCAATGCATGAATCTCCAATGAAACTTTAGAATAAAGGACACAAAGATTAATTACTAAACAAAGCATCAAATGAATATGAATTCTGTAAAAGTAACCATTTACACATAACAAGCATCATCAGTGTGAAAGGAGCATCAAACATGGAGGAATTCCTACCACTTAATGTCATACAATGCTAGTAGAAAAACATAATCATGGAAATGATATACAAGAAACACATATTGAACATAAACACCGTGATGAATCTCAAATTTCAGAAAGAGAAAACTTATGCCTTAACTTCCAAGAAATAAACAAGTCTTGATCCCCACTACAATAGTCATCCCCCCATTAAATAGAAAATTATATCAATTATATCTATAGGAGGTCGAATCCTACTCCATGCATTGGATTCTATTCCTTAGAGACATGTGGAAAACATAAAATCCAACTAGGTCCTTGATACCTGGAAACTGTCTTTTAGAAAAAATGCAATTGCAACCAGCTCATTCCATGGAGATTTAGTGGAGCTGAATCTTAGGTACAAGTGTCTCTTGGTATATAAATACTCTATGAGAACCCATTCAAACCTCCTCAGACAGGTGGAAACCCTCCTACAACTTGGATTTATCAGTCTGTTAGAGTTTGCAACACAATTTCAGGATTCACTGCAAACTTTTTTGTATGTGATGATTTCAACTTTTCTCCAAAATGAAAAATCGGGCCAGGCTGATTTTTGGTCAGCAAGTCAATGATATTATGATTCATCTCCACACAAAATTTCAGAAGAACCCAGATCTACATTTAAAAGTTATAATGAAAAAACAATTTTTCTGTGTACCAAGTGATTTTGCAGTGCACAATGAATTTTGCAATGCGCAATGAATTTTGCAGCGCGCAGTGATTTTTGTAGCACAAAGTGAATTTTGCAGCGCATAGTGAATTTTGCAGTGCACAGTGAGTTTTGCAGTGCACAAGGAATTTTGCAGTGCACAAGGAATTTTGCAGTGCACATTGAATTTTGCTGCGTGCATTGAGTTTTGCAGCGCACAATGAATTTTGCAGTGCACATTGAATTTTGCTGTGCGCATTGAGTTTTGCAGCGCACAATGAATTTTGCAGCGCGCAATTGCAAATGAAGATGGCAATAATAAATGATAAAGATTCCTTTTGAAAACTAACCTTAGAGATGTTGGATGATGCCAGGCGCTAAAAGCAATATTGGTTCTAACATGCATGAATTTTCAAACTACTGACAAACCTCTAACCTTAGCTATGAAAATCATGGTGCTAACAGTTGGCTCCAATGGGAACGCTATCCTCCCTGTGAGGTAGCAAAGAACAATAGACCAGGTGCCTTATCCATTAGGCTGTTCCCAAGCCATATATTGTGATCTGCAACCTATAATTTGTTTCTCCACCAACTTATTCTGCAACTGAACTAAACCGAAAATTTGATTAAGTGAAATAAAAAATATCTGAGCTATTTGATTAAGTGAAATAAAAAATACAGTGCAACCATGCAAGTTTCTTGTCCATGGGTTGAATTCCTTGCGTATCTTTGATCAATATTGAAAGGGAAAACCCTCTTAATGGAAACTCATCAAATTCAATATTGACCAAATTTAAAAATTTAGGTCCATTCATTGTTTCCAAACATCTTGCAAAAGGATCTTGAAAATAAACAAAATTGATTTTAGAAGATTGCACAAGATTTTCATCTTGTATCAACCCTCCAACTACATTTCTGCTTCCATAAATATCAAACTGATGGCTGTCATGAAAGGGCTGAAGATATGTATTAAATTTATGCAATGAAACCCGTGATGGCAAGAAGAACATGGTTGATTTGGACAAGAACTCATCATCATCTACATTTTCAGATTCATCTTCGACCAATGGCTGCAATTTTGAACTGATAAAACCTTCCATATAACAAGCAACAAGGTCATCAAACACATGAGAAGATTGTTGCAATTTGTTGTCAATTTGTTCCAGTGAATCAGTATGATTTTGCATCAGCACACATTCCTATGCTTTAGTGATGATCTTAAAATTTCTTTCAACAATTTAAACGAAGAAAATCATAAAGGTAAAGAATTTCCTTCTGCTGATTCAATACTTTCTTCATATCCTTCTTTGTATCTGTGATATGTAGGCTGATTTCTCTCATTACACTACTAAAAAGGAACATTTTTTGATAGAGAACATGCAACTGGTTGTTCTAGAAAGTCAACATCATAATCATCATCATATATTCTTGAAATCAGGTCTAACCTTGTCTAAACCTATATTCTTGAAAACTATGTTTGCTTCACTTACTCGTATAGTAAATGTTTTCACTAGGGAAGAAAGTAGCTTGTTTAGAAGCATATTTCCTCCACTTCTCAATTTTTTGGATGGAGTAAAATATTATCAATGAACTACAATAATAGGTTGTAACCTTGCACGAGTTGGTGAAAATGGGTCCTACAACCTCTCTTATATTACACCTTAGTAGAAATGGTCAAACCATTGAGTTATCCCCTAGTTTTGTGTTTTGTTTAGTAGTTATACTAACATTAACACTATTTATATTGCAAGGGAAATTTTAAGGCATAAAATGAGTTTCCTTCACATTGACCACATGCTATGACATGTTTTGTAAGACTATTCTCTTTCCTTAATGGAATTTATGGTGGAGAATACCTGAAGTGAATTAAAAGCCCCCTTTTTGTACATAGAATACCCTCTTTAAGCGTGACTTGCTCATTTTGTTTTATGCCTACAAGTTCAAAACACAGAGGACATGATAGAATTTGATTGTGTTAAATTCCTCCCTTATGGAGATCACTCACTAATAGGGTCTGTTAAGAGGTAGATTCAATAAGAGCATACAATATTGTTGAGCTCTTATGATTATAATGGAGTTGTCAACCATTATGACTCTACTAACTCCTTTGTCTTTAATAATGGTGAGGCCCTATTGGGATACATATTCTTACATGTCATTGTTCATGGTGGTACCAAGTCTATAGGAATATTCCCATGATTTTTTCCCTCCAAGCTCATAAACAACCCCCTTGACACCTACCACCCCTAATTATATTGAATATTGTTGAGATAACCTTCAAAGTGATTAGTGTAATGGCATTGGAAAGGTACTTAGAAACCTTATTCTTTTCTAAAGTGTGTGAGGGTGGGTCAAGCTTATTTTTAGGTTTATAAAATATATATGATACAATGTTTATTAAAAAATACAGTTGTATTAATATACTCTAAATTAAAAATGGAGAATAATTATTCAATATGGATTCATATAAATTGCATCTTTTTAATATTATTGTTCTAAATCAATATTAATATATGAACATTTTTATTAATACGACTATATGTTAGAGGTGGTAAATAACATAGACACACTAATGTGTTTGTTATAGCTATATGAATGTTTATCAAGCACCAAAACTTAAAAATATAAAAAATGTGTTTATGATTGACGAACATTAATGTGTTTGTGCTAGTGAGCTAGTCTCTTCATTCAAGGGATGTAAATTACTAAAATAAAAAATGGTAACTAGTCCCTTCTACCTCATAGGATGGTAGAAAGTGATTAACATGATCAAAATTTCTAGCAGTTTCCAAATAAATGTATTGGTTGAATTGAATTTTGAAAAAAAATGTCACCTTTTTTTCCACAAACAAAAAAATAAAAAGATGGTCATTTCTATTCAAATAATGAATAGAAATTACACCTTTTAGAAGCCTATTTGACTTACAAGATTAATATTAAATACATAAAGTACACTTTATTTCTATCCCATTGAGAATTAATTAATAATCCTGCCATTTTTCCCTTCCTCATTTTCACCTTATGCCAACCCTTTGAAGAAGGGTCCACAATTACTAACAAGAAATAAGAGGTCAGAAGGTCATGATTAATAGAATAAGAGGTGTCAAATTTATGAAGTCTTTTCAATTTCCTTTGAGGGGCTTCATAGATCAAACCAAAGTCATGATTAATAGAATAAGAGGTGTCAAATTTATGAAGTCTTTTCAATTTCCTTTGAGGAGCTTCATAGATCAAACTACTTTTGTATCATAAAAAGAGGTGTTAGATTCGTGAAGTCTTTTCATTATTCCTTGAGAGACTTCATAGATCGAACCTTTTTGTATTAAAATAAGATGTGTCATATTCATGAAGTGTTTTCATTCTCTCTTAATAGGCTTAAAAAATTGTTATCACTATAAATTTGAAATTTGATATTTATGCATTCTTTTGTATCTTTCAAGGGATGACTAAGTTCCCCATTTAATATCTTTAAACAAACAATGTTCTCCTTACCAAGTAGTGATTTCCAAGTAATAATAGTAGTATAATCATCTTCATTTGCCAAATACAATTACTCACATACTTGTTAACTTTTAAATTTAGATTTATATCCTTTGTAAACATCTTCTAATCCAATATGTTATATTGGATTAAATATAACATGAATACAATAAAATGCAATTTATACTCGATGCATTAAAATTTATTAAGATGATTTTATAGTTGATGCAATATAATTAAGATGTCTACATGACAACCCACATTATAGTGCTAAGATAAATAGGTATACCTTAACCAATTAGCTACTGCATAACATAAGGTTAAAATACAGGGAACACGATAAAGACATGATATCTGTAGTAAGAGGTTAAAATACAGGGAACACGATAAAGACATGATATCTGTAGTAAAGAGAATGGATTTTGAATATTTTATATTTTTAAAAAGATTTCTATGCAAATGGGTCAATATGATTATCAGAAGCCTATTTATGTAAAAGAGTTATGGAAGTATTTACGCCAATGTAAAAACTGTGAAATTGTGATATAAATAAATAATTATTAAATATATTTTGTTTTTCATATATTTAAATTTTATTTTATAATTTATTTTTTAAATAAAATTATGAAAATTTATTTTATATTTTTTAAAATAAATAATGTGAAAAAAATAACAAAAATTTTGTACTATACACTTTAAATATAATACATATTATAATATATTAAAATAAATACACCCCATAATGTATTGTATTAAATGCAACATACATCAAAATAGTGTTGTTAATGTGAAAAGAATTGACAAATATTATTAGATATACACTTTTTTATATTATATTAAATGTAATACTTATTTTAATATATTAAATTAAATATACCATATAGTATTGTATTAAATGCAATATACATTAAAATATGGTTATTAATATCTATTTTATTAAGTATTATTAGTGTTGTTAATGTGAAAAGAATTGATAAATATTATTAGCCATACACTTTTTTATATTATATTAAATGTAATACTTATTCTAATATATTAAAATAAATATACCATATAGTATTGTATTAAATGCAATATACATTAAAATATGGTTATTAATATCTATTTTATTAAGTATTATTGATGTAAGTGGTTTTCTTATATTATATTAAATGTAATATATTAAAATAAATATATCATATAGTATTGTATTAAATGCAATATACATTAAAATATGGTTATTAATATCTATTTTATTAAGTATTATTGATGAAAGTGGTTTTCTTATATTATATTAAATTAAATGTAATACTTATTCTAATATATTAAAATAAATGTACTATATAATATCGTATTAAATGTAATATACATTAAAATATGGTTATTAATATTTATTTTATTAGGTATTATTGAGGTAAGTGGTTTTCTTATACAATCTAAGTGGGCCTAATGGTTAAGAACATGTGTTTCCTCTTAAGAGGTCACACCTTCAAATCCAGAAGGCGGTAGGGTGTGTATATTATATTAAATGTAATACTTATTCTAATATATTAAAATAAATATACTATATAGTTTTGTATTAAATGCAATATACATGACTCTTAATATCTCTTCTACTAAGTATTATTGAGGCAAGTGGTTTTCTTATATTATATTAAATGTAATATTTATTTTAATATATTAAAATAAATACACTACATAGTATTGTATTAAATGTAATATACATCAAGTCCCAGTCGGTGACGGAGTGTGTTGTTAAGCCACTCCGTGATGTTAAAGTGGAGTGTGTTGTTAAGCCACTCCTTGATGTTAAAGTCACCGGTTCGAAACCTGTGGGGACAAAAAATCCAACCATTGGTGTGGCTCAGGCCGGGTGCGATCCCCGGGTGGGGCTTAGATGCCCCTGAGTCGCGGTTTCTCAAGCCACAGGTTAATCGCAGGTCCTGCACAAATTAACAAAAAAAAAAAAATGTAATATACATCAAATTATATGGTTGTTAATATCTACTCAACTACCTAGAGGCAAGTAAAATATATTAAAATAAATGCACCACATAGTATTGTATTAAATGTAACATATATCAAACTATATGTAAAATATATTAAAATAAATGCACCACATAGTATTGTATTAAATGTAACACACATCAAACTATATGGTTCTTAATATCTACTCTATTACCGAGCATTGAGGGAAGTGGTTTGTAAATAATTGTATTTGAAAGGCTCTTAATATCTAATCTACTACCGAGCATTGAGGGAAGTGGTTTGTAAATAATTGTATTTGAAAGAAAATCAAATCCAACAACTTATAAACAACTTACCACAATATTCAATATTATATAACAAGCTGAATATTATTCAAAACATTGTTAGCCAAGACTATACAATCAATATCTACTCTACTAATGAACATTGAAACAAGTAAAATATATTAAAATAAATGCACCACATAGTATTGTATTAAATGTAACATACATCAAACTATATGATTGTTAATATTTACTCTACTACCTAGTATTGAGGGAAATGGTTTGTAAATAATTGTATTTGAAAACAAATCAAATTCAACAAATTATAACAACTTATCACAATATTCAATATTATATAACAAATTTGTAAATAATTATATTTAAAAAGCAAATCAAATTCAACAAATTATAAACAACCTACCACAATATTCAATATTATATAACAAGTTGAATATTATTCAAAACATTATTAACCCTAAAAACACTATACAATCAATTCAACACTAGAATACTAATCACCTACAAAATAATTGCAATATGGAACTTATTTATATATAAGGGTTTTGAAAATATTTATATGGTTATTATTATTATTAATAATATTAATGTATTCAATATTATATAACAAGTTGAATATTATTCAAAACATTATTAGCCTTAAAAACACTATACAATCAATTCAACATTAGAATACTAATCACCTAAAAAAAAATAAAAAAATAATTGCAATATAGAATTTATTTATATATAAGAGTTTTGAAAATATTTACATTATTATTATTATATATAAGGGTTTTGAAAACATTTATATTATTATTATTAGTATTATTATAATAAAAAGATTTATATAAAAATATTGCATTAAATTAAATTATTATTATAGTATATTATTGATCCAAAATTAT
The DNA here is from genome assembly GCA_010110895.2 of Picea sitchensis. Taxonomy (NCBI): domain Eukaryota; kingdom Viridiplantae; phylum Streptophyta; class Pinopsida; order Pinales; family Pinaceae; genus Picea; species Picea sitchensis. The sequence goes on along the minus strand of SNQJ01S0006285.1, from coordinate 195,480 downwards.
ATAATTATTTTATTAATTTAAAATAAAATTTTAATAAAATTATTTAATTTAAATACAAATAAGAGTATCTACAAAACAACGAGCCGAATTGCATTAAATTCACTACATACTTGGATAAACTGCAATTAATACTGCACTACTGGATGATTATTGCTTGGCCAGATACAGAGCTGATTTAGTTATGGAGGCTAGCATATATTTACATCAATCCCGTTCACTTACAACGCACTGCGACCATTCATAGTCTCCTGTCTTAGATTCTTCTCAGTACAGAACATTCGAGAATCCATCCATTTGTCAATCTATCTTATTCTTGCAGATATCATCCATGGCCAATTTCAGAGGATTGCTCGTTATCTGTTTCTTTCTTGCATCGTTGCACACGTTTATGCAGCCTACCTGACCGCCATTCAGTGCGTAACAGTAATGGGGAGAAATATTCCATGGAATTGAAGGGCCCTTCGTTTGGAGAACTGAAGGGTATTCGTGCGAATTCTGGCAAAGCCCTTGTGTTGACTGTAGCTGAGGTGAGAGGTCGAGGCGTTTTCACTACGGTCCAGGAAGCCATCAATGCAGTTCCAGTGAATAACACGAACCCTATCGTGATCAATGTCAAACCAGGCATAGGCATTTACAGGTTAGTAATTAACTAGCACAGTCACATAATTGTGGCTGATCAACGTCGAAAGGTTGATAAGATGAAAAGAATTCTTAAAAGAATATATTAAATTTTATTATTGATTAACAAATAAACGATTGAGCTTCATTTATCTGGTGTTAATATTTTAATTTTTGTTAATCTTTTAGGTGGCAATCAGTTAGCTATCAAAGTAATTTTAAAATATGATTAGGTAAATGTAAAAATGTAAACACATAAACCGATGTCTTTATAACAGCTAGGAAGTTCATGATTGAAATCACAGCCATTTATTTTGTGTGACTACTAAGAATATTCCAGCCATATTTAATCCTGTCCATAGAAAACTTATTAAACACTAAACCCTTATTAAATCTGCCCATTATCAATAGGTGTAGGCCTTTCGGCCTAATTAACCTTTCATTATTTGGAGGTGAGTTTCATAAGAGAAAATAACTAGAACTGTATTATTTGTTCTGAGAACTTAGTGATGGCACAGAGTTCACCACAGTGATCTGTGTTGAATTCAAAAGTTTCTCAGAAGGATCAGAATGAGGCTTGCTCCATCGATGGCCGCATTTCTGATTAATGATTTTGGATGAAACTTTCAGAAGCTGAGGCAACGGGATGAACTTAGACTTCATTCTGGGCAACTATTCGTGATGAGACGTTTTCTTTAGATCGTTATAATCTTGAAATTTCTCTGAATCTCAATATAATCTTATTTGAAGGACTAAATACTGTAAAAATTATTATTTAATATTTTTTAAGTTATTAATTTAAATTTAGTATATATTATTTTTCATAATTTGTTATTAATAAAATATTATTAAAAAGATTTAAAATTTTTATGTGAATAAATTTATTGTTTTTTTTTGTTAATATGGATAAATTATCATCCTTTATTACCTATTTAAATTATAATAAAATTATTTAAATTATAATAAATAATTTTATTTTATTATTAACTCATAATTTCAATGAAATGTAAAAACCCATTCAATTTAAATTATAATAATATTATTTAAATTTTAATGAATAATTTTATTTTATTATTAACTCATAATTTAAATGAAATGTCAAAAACCATTATTTCTATAAAATCATTTAGTATCCATAATATATGAAATGATTGTTTCTCTAAAAAAAATTTAAGCATAATGTATGAAATGATAAATTTATAGAAAAATCTTAAAAACACAAATATTAATATTAATTTTGATATTCCCGGATGGGGTGACAGGGCGATTCAAACGACCACGTGGAGGCGAGCGGGGAAGTGGCGGCATGGAACTAACCGGCTCGCACCAAAGGTACATTAATCCGCTATGAATTCACACCAGCGCATTCATTCATGGCGCCTGCCTGCACAAGGGGAAGGTACCAGCACTGAGTTTCAAACATTAATGTTGGAAGCGATGGCGATGATAATCACTATCGGTATATTGCTTGGGTTCACAGCTAGCAGGATCACTTCAGATTACCGAGAGCGCCTGGGACACTCTGCCTCACAGCAGCTTTGGCCTCATCACCAGTCTACTCACGACCTGCTCTATCTGTTCGCATCACCTCGTTGCTTCGCTATGCCAAGGCTCAGGGGGACACCTCGACGCGGAGCGGCTTGGCATGCGGCCAAA
>SNQJ01S0006285.1:141528-155072 GCA_010110895.2 Picea sitchensis | reverse complement strand
CCTTTTTTATTTAAAAAAAAAAAAAGTCTTAGGGAATATTTTATAATATTTATGGAAAAGTGTAATGTTAGGGATATGTGTTATCCTAAGTTCTCGAGGGTAGGGAATGAGTCACAAAGTGGCTTAAGTTGCTTCTGAAGGCGATAAGTGTTGATTTGAAGTCATGCAATATGTATTATTGTCCTTAGTGTATGAAGTCTAGAAACTCCGACCATTACCTTATCTGTAGAGAATTTGTTAAGGGAATTTTTCTTTGTATTCAAATTTTTTTTGTGAAAGAGGCGGGTTCTCATGCTCATGAGCAGTCCCTTTGGGTGAGATATTTGTTGTTGAAGAGGAAGGTTGTCAGGCCCATGAGAATACTCTCCAAGTGAGATTTTTGATAGGAATTGTTCCCTGGTGCGTTGGGCATTAGTTGCAGGGCTAGTATACTTCCAGTCTAGTCTAATGTTGGTAACTCTGGAAGGGAAGTGGGGTAGTCGAAGGATTGTTGAGAGGAGAAGGGTCTCACTTCCTTGGGTGTGACATGTGTGTGGGGAATGAGAGATTGTAGACTAGTTGCAGCAACGGGCACCTTGGACTGAGAAATTTTGTTGAGTATCAGACCTTAGCTTGTCACTGGGAACCCATTTTCCTAGGTGGAGTTAAGACCCATATTGGGGGTGATCTGTTGCTAAAAATATATGAGAAACAAATTTTATGGCTAGGAGGAATGTCTGAGTTTTGCGTGCAATTGGTGACTTTCATAAAAGATAAGCGTTCTTTATATGCTTGTCTTGTTTACTGTGCGCTTATTTAACTATGTTTGACATGGGTTAATTCTTGTATGGTGTCGCATATAAGTAATTGATGTTATTATGTTCAATGTTTCTTGTGCATGTAAGTATTGTGCTTATAAAATGTATTTGTAGTTGAGCATGAGTATGACGAATGTTGATAGTCTTCCTATAAGTTAACTTTAGGATTTTGGGTTATGAGCCTTCAAGCAGAAGTGTGAATGGCCATGTGCACAGAGAATACTCTTTTTGCATCATAGGTTTGGCTTACTTGTGCGTATAGGGAAGCAATCTACACATACAATTAGGACAAATTTGGTAATGACGTCAGAATGGTTGTGCACAGTGGTGTTGGTTGTCCAGTATACTTGTGCACAGTTGTGTTTGTATTGCTTCCACTGTTATAAGTTTTGTGGCACAACTCAAGCTTGGGTTGAGCGTGTTACTTCAAGTTAAACTATGCGGACTTGTGTTTAGAGTAGAATCTATGCAATGTATTTTTTTATAGCATTGTTTAGTAGTAAGTTGGATGATGTTACATTATGGTTTCAAAGTGACAAAAGATGAGATCGTGTGACGTAGCCCAAATTGGAAAGTTGGGGATGTTACATTTTGGTATCAGAGCATTTTTGGGAAAATTATGTGGCGTAGCCCAACCTTCTAGGCTGGGGATGTTACATTTTGGTATCAAAGCATATTTTAGGAGAAGTGTGTGGCGTAGACCAGCCATGAAGGTTGGAAATGTTAGATTATGGTATCATAGATATTGGTTCAACACTGGACTTGTATGGGCCAAAGGTCAACAAGAAGCATCAGATCTTTAGTTTCAATACTAAGCCTGCATGGGTCGAGTTCTATTGAAGGAAAAAGTCAGATTGGTAAGTGGCCGAATTTAGAATTTCAGCGTGGCCATGATGCGCATTAAATAAGAATGCGCAGATGCGCACACTAAATGTTGGATATTGCGGAGTGTGAAATTGAAAATACATAGTAAACAAAAGTGCATGGGTGTGTGCACTAAGGTTTGGGGTTGCACGGAAAAAATTTGTGCTGCATGCGCAATACAGATACACAGTGTGCATGTCAAATATTGGCATTGTGCATTGGTGTGTGTTTAATACCAGTGAAAGCATGGGATTTGGAAGAAAGGATTCTTACAAGATGGTGCAGAGTTTTCATAAAGTTCTCTCATGAATTTATCTAAAAAATCTTGTTTCCTGCACATTTTGCAGAAAATTATCAACGATTAGAGAAAGACAGAATCAGTGTAGAAGGTCAAAATCATGGAATATGCATAGGAGAATTACATTTTTTATGACGAATTCATGGATTTGTGTGTCGGGTTGGGTTTTTATGGTATTGAATCCAAGGAAGAGTGCATTAACTTGATAGAAACCATGAAGGTACTGCAAAAATATGTCCAAATCTATAAGGGTGATAACTAAAGGATTATGAAATCCAACGAACAATAATATGACTTCAATGTCAAGTTGATGCAAAGATTGGATAGAATAGAAAATAAAATGGATAAGGAGATAGAGGCAAGTAGATCAAAAATTCACAAGTCTCGTGATGAGAAGAGAAGAGAAGAAATAAGTGCTAGTAGGCATTGACCTCACTCGCCAAAGCATTCTTTCAGGACAGAGCATAGTAGCTCAAGTCCATCTCATGTCAGGAAGCATAAGAAAAGGATTTGGGTGGATGAGCTACATGGAGAAATGAATAAGATCAAGCCTCCTACCTTTGATGGGGAGCAAAAGAAGGATGAAGACATAGAGACTTGGTTGTTGGGTATGAGGAAGTACTTCCAGCTGCATAATTATTCTACGCAAGAAGAAGGCAGAATTTTCATCTATCAAATAAAAGGAAAGGCATCAATGTGGTGGGATCAATATGTGCAGGTGCAACACATTGATGAAAGTAAGGTTACTTGGAGGGTGATCTGGATTATTTTTCGGCACGAAATGAGAGCAGAGATATAATAAAGAAATGTACATAGATATATCAGATATCCAATAATATAACAAAAATGTATCGAAGATGCAACCATAAACACATAGATACAGTAATACACAATTTTCTATTAATGAGCGAAAATGTACAAAGACTGTAAAATACAGAGTGAAAGACTCGCTAGAATGGTGGCAGCTTATCTATGAGAAGAGATGTGTCCATTACTCACATTCACAAGAAAATGATTTTACAATGAGGCACCAAAGGCCTTTTTATCATAAATAAAATCCAAAACCCTAACCCCGGAAGATGAAAAGTCAACAATTTTTTGGACCCTGTTTTGGTTAGTTTGGTGTATCAACTTCTCGGGGGCGTAACTTTGGCATACAATCTCTATTTCGGGCACACGATAGCTAGTTGGAAAGGTATCGTTGAGGAGATTCATTTTGGGGGATCAATTAGATCCTTGTACCATCATTGATAAGCTCGGTCCCAAAAAACCTTCATTTAAGCCCTCAAAATGGCCCCCGAAAGTTAAAAACTGCTAAAAATAGTAAATTGCCAAAATTGCCAGAAAATTGTTTTGAGCCAGATGGAAAAGGTGGGTGGCCACCAATATCCACCTGGATAAATCTTAACTCCTTAGGAAGCAATGGTCTCCATTTCATTGAGTTACCATGGGAGAGGGGAAAGCGATTGAATCTTGATGCGTTGCTTGCCTTACTGGAGACGTTGCACTGTGGAAGGATGCCATGAACCTGTTGTTGGCGGGGTTGAATCTGTTCAACCAGTTGGGCTACATGAGATGTCTGGGTGCAAAAGGAATCTTTGCAATTTGTTTCATTCTTTTCAACCTTCTTCGGTTGGATAGACGATGCTTAGGTCGAGGCTGTAGTGGTTGCAGTATCCTTATGTTCACCTTTTGAATAGATTGTGAAGAAGATGAATTTTGTAGTATGAGATACTACCTTGAGACATTTTTTAGGTGGGACAGTAATTGGAACTACCTCTAGTATCCTGTAGAGATGACCCCCATGAGTAAAAATGACACTACGGGGTCGAGACTCATAGATATCATGGCGCTTCCACATATATGGTTGGCCCAAGAAAACATCACAAACATCCAGTGAGGCAACATCACATAATACCTCATCCTTGAAGGGTTGGATGCCATATGACAATCAAAATTGTTGGCTGACATGAAGATCTCGTCCCTGGCAAAGCCACCCAATGTTGTATGGTTGCGGGTGTGGTGTTGTCGACAATCCCAACTGTTTGATGACCTCTACTGAGATGAGGTTATTTTGGCTTCTGCTATCAACAATAAAATGCAACAGGGTCCCCTTCACCCACATCTGTGAATGAAAAAGGTGATCCCCCTCTTCAGGATATGTGGGTGTGGGTTCTTCTCATTGAATTGTTGTGGTTGTGACAATAGTAGTGGGGTCTGCGTCGATGATATGTCTTCTATCAATATTTTTTGAATCAGGGTTCGACTCCTTGTCTTTGATCTGGGCCACCAATGACTATTTTGAGTGACATTCATCAGTGTTGTGCCAGGGTATTTTGTGGAAATCACATCATTTTCCGATGTCCTTCTTCGTCTTTTTGTGACACTTATTTTCATGTGTCTTGGATTGGTTTTCGGGAGACTGTTTGTTAGGGTCGTCTTTATCATACTTTGGTTGTTATGTATTTTCAGACCCAAATTCTCATTTGTTCTAATGCTTAAATTTCTGCTCAATTTTATCATCATATCGATAAGAAACACTGAGTGATGAGATGTCCAGAAAATTCATTTTAGTTTGGATGTATCTGTGTAGAGCCCCATGGTATTTCAGAACCAAATGTCGTTTGGATTTTTTGATACCCATCTTGGTGCGCAAGGTATGAAAGGTATTGGTGAAATCTAGAACTGCTTGGCCCCTCTCTTGCCACAATGAGGTCCATCTCGTGTACTGGTCATCATAGTTGCCAATAGGGTAATATTGTTCCTTTACCGCATCCACAAAAAAATCTCAAGTGGGCTCGACCCCATATATTATAGATTCCTCTACAGAAATTTACTCCTAGTAAGTTTCCCACCAATTTTTGAAATGGGGGAAAACCTTAAGGAGTGAAAAGGTGATCGTTTCCCTCTCAGAGAAATTATGAACAGAGAAATAACCTTCTAGCAGATTAACCATTTGTCTAGGGCATCTGCATCTATCTGATCTTAAAATATGGGAATATCAAAATTAACTTGTACCTTGAAAGGCGATGTGCCTCCAAAGTGGTCACTTGATGAAGACGTGTTTGTTGTTATCAATAGGTGTTGAATGATGTGGGAAAAAATCTCCATCATTTTTCCCCTATGTCGTGTGAGAGCTTGCTCAAGCAACAGATTAATAGAATTGTCTTCTCTGTCGTTTTTCTTTTTTTCCACCATGGAGGTTTTCTTGGGCATGCGAGAGAGATTTTCCTCAAGAGAGACAAGCTCGAGACCCAACTTGATATACTCATACCTTGTCGGGGACATGCAGTGAAAACCAATCAAGAGTAGCCTGCTCTGATACCATTGATCTAGATTATTTTTCGACACAAAATGAGAGAGGAGATATAATAAAGAAATGTACAGAGATATCTTAGATATCCAATAATATAACAGAAATGTATCAAATATGCAACCATAAACACAGAGATACAGTAATACACAATTTTCTATTAATGAGTGAAAATGTACAAAGACTGTAAAAATACAAAGTGAAAGACTCACTAGAATGGTGGCATCTTATCTCTAAGAAGAGATGTGTCCACTACTCACATTCGCAAGAAGATGATTTTACAATGACGCTCCAAAGGCCTTTTTATCATAAATAAAATCCAAAAACCTCACCTCGGAAGATGAAAATCCAATAGTTTTGTGGACCCCATTTTGGGTAGTTTGGTGTATCAACTTCCCAGGGGCGTAACTTTGGTATACGATATTCGTTTGGGGCACACGATAGCTCGTTGGAAAGGTATAGTTTAGGAGAATCATTTTGGGGGATCAATCGAAGCCTTTGGATATTAGTGAGAAGCTATATCCCGAGAAACCTTCATTTAGGCCCTCAAAATGGCCCCGAAAGTTAAAAAAATGCTAAAATTAGTAAATTGTCAAAATTGCCAGAAATTTGTTTTGATCCAAATAAAAAAGGTGGGTGGCCACCGATATCCACCTAGATCAGAGGGGTTTCAAGAGGTATTTACAAAATAAATACTTAACCAAAAGGTACTATGACAAGAAAATGAAGCATTTCTTTGAACTCAAGCTTAGTAGTATGATGATAGATGAGTATGAAATAAGATTCTTAGAGATGTTGAAATATGTTACATTCATCAAGGATGAGTAAGTTAAAATTCAGAGGTACCTGAGTGATTTTCCCTCATTTATCAGTGACATAATACAGTATGATGGCCCTAAGACATTGGAGGAAACTATAAGGCGTGATAAATGTCTTTATGACCAGCAAAGGGGAAGACTGAATTTCCAAAAGGCTTGGGAAGACAAGATGAAAAGAAAGGTGGAACAGAGGAAGAAGGGTACTAAGCCACCATTTTTAAGAAACAATATGAAATGACATCCAACTCCCAATGATTCCAGAATGATAGAGATAGTGGAGAAAATTCCAAGGAAACAATCAATTCAATGTTGGAGTTGTGGTAGAGATCATATGCACAAAGATTTCCCTCAAAGGGGTGATAAAGAAAGGACTGTGTATAGTGTACAGTAAGTTGTGATAGTTGAGTACAAGGGAAGAAATTTACCAAGGATTTACGCAACTTTGGATAACAATCAAGATGAGTTTCAGTCACACATGATTGAAGTGGAAGGTAAGATCAATGACTAACATGTTGCTATTTTAATTGATTTAGAAAATATTCATAGTTATATAGATCTTAAGATTGTGGAAAGGTTTCAATTGCCAATAAAAAATCTTGGAAAACCTTGGTTGGTGCAGTTAGCTATAGGAGAAAAAAGGAAAATTAATGAGATGGTTAAGTCATGTCCAATGGAAATTAATGGACTTTGCACACAGGCTTATTTGAATATTATACATTTGGGATCGTACGATTTCCTCATTGGTATGAATTGGTTGGACGAGCACCATGTTCTTCGGGATTGTTACAATAAGGAATTCACCTTCCTGTATGAGGAAGGAAAATTAAGAACAGATCAAGGAATTCCAAGAGTTGTAACTATTAGAGAAGTTTCAACATTGCAAATGAAGAAAATCTACAAGAAAGGATGTCAAGTATTTGCAATGCACATGGAAGAGGAACCTAAGGATAAAGTGTCAAATATTGAAGATTGTGCAGTACTGAAAGAGTTTGAGGATGTCTTTAAATAGATACTGGGGTTTCCTATGAAAATATATATTGATTTCTCTATAAATTGGATGCTCGGAGTAGCACATGTATCCAAGACTCCTTATAGGATGAGTACACCATATTTTAAGGATTTTCAAATGCAAATTGAAAAGATTCTAAAGAAGGGGTATATATGCCCAAGTGTGTTGGCTTGGGGTGTCCCAATATCATTCATGAAGAATAAATATGGTACGTTGAGAATCTTCATTGACTTCAGGCAGTTGAACAAAGTAACAATAAAGAACAAGTATCATTTGCCAAGGATAGATGACATGTTTGATTAGTTGTGGGGAGTGCATGTATTTTCAAAGATTGATATCAGACCTAGATATCACCAAGTGAGAATTAAAGAACAAGACACAATCAAGACTTCCTTCAGAACAAGCTACGGACATTATGAGTTCACAGTGGTGCCTTTCGGATTTTCAAATGCACCAATTGTCTTGATGTGTCTAATGAATGGAGTTTTCAGAGAGTATTTAGATAATTTTGGCATTATATTTTTGGATGACATAATTATTTACTCTAATTCTGAAAAGGAGCATGAGCAACACTTAAGGATGGTACTGCAAGTATTGAGGGAGCATCAACTTTATGTAAAGTTGAGCAAGTGCTCATTTTACTAGAGGCAGATTCATTATTTGGGTCATATAATTTCATAGGAAGGAATAGTTTTGGACCCAATGAAGAGAAAATCCATTTAGGAATGGTTGACACCAAGAAATGTCACAGAGGCAAGATCCTTTATGGGACTTGTGGGTTATTACAAAAGATTAATTAAAGGCTTCTCAAAAATTTCACATCAAATTGCATCCTTGAAAAATAAAGGTATGTGATTTGAATGGACTCTGGATTGTGAAAGGAGTTTTCAACACTTGAAATTTTTTTTAACAAGTGTGACAATTTTGAGAATTGTTGATTCATATACACACTTTGTTGTGTGCACAGATGAATGCAAGGAAGGGATCATTGGATTCCTGAGTCAAAATGGACATGTTGTATGATACGAATCAAGAAAGTTAAAAGAGTATGAAAGGTTCTATGGTACTCATGAATTAGTGTTGACATCCATAGTGCATGCCTTGAAGATGTGGTGGAATTATCTCATGGGTAAAATATTTGAGTTGAGGACAGATCATAGTGGTCTGAAGTATCTTTTTGGACAACCAAGTTTAAATTCCAGACAAAGCTGGTGGTTAGAGTTCATCAATGAGTATGACTTTGACATAAATCATATCAGAGGAAAGGAGAACAAGGTGGTTGACGCACTCAATAGGAGGGTGCATGAGATACATGCTACAATTGTTAGCTTGTACCAGTCAAATTTGTGTGAAATAATTTTAGAGGTTTCCAAATCTTATTATCACTATATGGACATAAAGGCAACTTGAAAACAAGGTATGTTGCAACATAAGTTTGAATGTTATGAGCTAAGAGAAGATGGAATCCTCATGTATAGAAGTAGAGTCTATGTGGAAAATGATCAGGTGTTGAAAAGTTTGATATTTTCATAAATGCATAAGGTTCCTTATGTTGGACATCCATGCTACCAAAAGACAATTGTCGCAATAAAAAAGAAATACTATTGGCCAACTATGAAAAAGGAGGTTTCTAATTTTACTACTAGATGCTTTGAATGTCAAAAGGTCAAAGTTGTTCACAAACATCCAGCTGGTTTCTACAACCTTTTCCCATTCCTGAGTGGAAGTGGGAAGTTGTGACCATGGATTTCATTACTAAGTTTCCTAGGACTGTTACTTGCAACATGATTCTATTATGGTGGTGGTGGAAAATATTACTGAATTCAACACATGAGGCATCCAAGATTGTTGAGATATACATTCCTGAGCTGGATTTTATTCCAGTGAATTCAACACATGAGACATCCAAGATTGTTGAGATATACATGCGAGAAATTTCTAAGTTTCATGGTGTACCTAAGACAAATTTGTTTGACAGAGATTCCAAGTTCACCTCAAACTTTTGGAAAGGGCTATTCAAAGTATTTGGGACAAATATGAACTTTAGCACAACATATCACCTTGAGACAGATGGTCAAATAGAAAGAGTAAATCGAATGATTGAAGGTATGCTCAGGATGTATGTGATGGATAAAACATCAAAATGGGAAGACTACCTTCACTTGGTGGACTTTGATTACAACAATGGGTATCAAAAATCCTTAAATATGAGCCCATTTGAGGAACTTTATGGTAGAAAGTACAACACACCAGTGAGTTGGGACAACCCAACAAACTGTGCAATAGTTGGGCCATATCTGCTCCCGGAAATGGAAGAACATATGGTGAATATAAGGGAAAATTTAAAGACTACCTAAGACAGGAAGAAGAATTGTGTAGATAAAGGAAGAACCCATGGAGAGTTTGAAGTGGGTGATCATGTGTTTTTGAAAGTGAAAGAAAGACGTAGTTACCTAACATTGGGAAAGTGTTCTAAGTTGGTAGTGCACTATTGTGGGCCATTTGAAATCCTAGAGAAGATTTGTCATGTCGCATATAATCTTGCATTGCTTGCATCCTTTTGTTTTCATAATGTTTTCCATGTGTCATTTCTTAAAAAGTAAGTACCTGATGCTAATCATATTATTGATTGGAATGTGATTCAGGTGGAGCTAGAAGGTGATTTAAAAGTGTGATCATTTTGCATATTGGATCAGAAAATCAAGAAGCTCCGAAATTGAGTCATGGACCTGGTATAGTCATGAGGATGCAACTTTGGAGTGCGAGGATGTTATGCGAGAAAAGTATCTGCATATTTTTGAAGATTTTTGAAATTTTATATGTGCATGTGTATATGATGCATTAAGGACAATGCATAAATAAGGGGGAGGGGAATGTAATGTCCATAATCCAAACCCTTTGTAATTGTACATATAGGATGGTGAGCCATTGGTACCAATTGTAAGTGTAAATGTACATATAGGTTGGTGAAGCATTGGAACTAAGTTTTGTTGTTATGCGCACCTGAATAGTGCATGGCTAATAGCTATAAAAACAAGGGTGCATACATTTCATAGTGTTGTGCGCACCTAGGTAAGTGTGTGTGGTTGAAAATCAAAGAAAGGGTGTGCACATTTCATAGTGTTGTGTGCACTTGGGTAAGTGCGTGGGAATGAACTGGGAGTGCGCGCACTTGGGTAAGTGCGTTGGAATATTTGGCCTTGGGGGATCTACTCTCCCCAAATTCCAAATCTACAAATGATGTGGCATCATTTCCATACAATGACCTGAAATGACTCATCCCAATGGACATGTGATAAGTGGTATTATAGCAGTGTTCTCCAATATGAAACCACTTCATCCACACCCTCTGTTGCCCTAACAAATAGTTTCGTAGGTATCCCTCAATCCACTTGTTCACGATATTGGTTTGTCCATCGATCTAAGGATGATAGTTGGTACAAGGTGTCAATTATGTCCCTGATAGCTCGATCAACTCCTTCCAAAATGCGTTGAGAAAACTCGTGTCATGGTCACTGACTATGTACCTCGGAAGACCATGAAGTTTGAACACCTCCCTAAAGAATATGTCCACCACCTGAGATGCATTGTACTCTAACAGAATGAAAAAGAAGTGTGCATATCTATTCAACCTATCCACCACCATGTAGATACATTCCATTCCCTGTACCTTCGAAAACCCTATAATGAAATCTATGGAAATGCTTTCCCATTTTTGCTCAGGAATTGGCAATGGTTGAAGCAACCCTATAAGATGTGTAAGCTCTGACTTGTTTTTTTGACAAGTCATGCACTCTATAATATATCATAGTACATCCTCCTTGAGACCCTTCCAAGAGAATCTCTCACTCACCTGCCGATAGGTCTTCAAATGCCCTAGGTGTCTTACTAGTGGTGCGTCATGTACTTCCCTCAAAATATTATCCTTGAGTGTGGACTCAGGGACAAGATAGATCTTGACTTTGTAGTAGATGATGTCATCCACTACTCTGTACTTTTCACCATGAATAAAACCCCCCATCATCTCGCAAGCAAAGGTATCCTTGGAGTACTCCACCAAGAGAATGTATTTCCAATCCACTGAAATCTCGGTCATGGAGAAGGTTGCAGGTATCCTAGATAGGGCGTCATCAAATACATTCTTCTTTCCATTTACATATTCAATGTAGAAATCATATTCCTAGACTTTTCTCACCCACTTCTGCTACATCTCGTTCAGGTCTCGTTGCTCCAAGAAATATCTCAAGTTGTTGTGGCCAGTCCTAACCATAAAGGGTCCTCCCACTAGGTACTATAAGAAATTGGATAATGCATGCATGATGGCCAACATATCTTTATCATAGATCGGATAGAGCTTCACTAGCTCCCTCGACTTTCTTCTCTCGAATGTTATCAGGTGTTGGTTCTGCATCATCACAGCGCCTATCCCTTCACCGGATGCATCACACTCCAGGACAAAACGTTGTGTGAAATCTAGGAGTGCTAATACTGGGAAAGTGTTCATCACCTTCTTTATTTTGTTGAATCCTTCATGTGCATTATCTGACAATCAAAACACTCCCTTCTTGGTGATTTGTCAATGGTGCACACAATTGTGAAAATCCCTTCACAAAGCACCTACAATAACTACATATCCTGAAGAATCCTCGCTTCTCCGTAAGTGATATGGGGGTGGACCAATCTAAGATCATATGGATACTCTCTTGATTCACCTTCACTCCATCGACACAAATCATGTGCCCTAGATAGAGGATTTTTGTCATCCCAAACTCGCACTTTTCCTCCTTAACAAAAAGAAACTGTTCCTCCATAATAGTGAGAATCTCATCCAGATGCTTCAAATGTTCCTCCCAAGTCTTTTTGTAGATCAGAAGGTCATCAAAGAACACCAGTAGGAACTTCATCAACTACTTATTGAAGATATGGTTCGTACATGACTGGAAGGTAGCGGGTGTGTTAGTCAGTCCGAAGGGAATGACTAGAAACTAGTAGTGCTCATAGTGACATATGAATGTCTTCTTATGGATCTCCTCCTCTCTAACCCTGATCTGGCAGTACCTCGATCAAAGATCAGTATTTGAGAAGTACATTGTCCCATGTATCTCATCTAACAAATCATCGATCCTAGGTATTGGGTACTTGTTCTTGATGTTTTTCTTGTTCAAATCCATCTAGTTGATGTACATCTTCATCTTTCTGTCGATTTTCTTTACGAGTACCACTAAAAAAGTGAAGGAACTAGAGCTAGGTTGGATTTTTCCCATATCTAGCGGCTCCTATATGGCCTTCTCTAGATCATCCTTGAACTTCTTTGGTTGCCTACACAGTGTAGTGATCATGGGTTTCACCCCTTCCTCTAACTCAATGATGTGCTCAAATCCTATGTCAGACAGTCTCCCTACTGGTAGTGGCTCGAACACCTTATCATGCTTTCCAAGAAGCTCTTGCATGTCCGCATGGTATAGTTGATGATCCTAGGATGACTTCTTCATGGTGATCAAGCACTTGGTTGTGCATGCTACGTCACCATGTCTAAATATAGCCTCCATATGTTTGTTGGACACAACCCTATGTTCTCCAAATGATATGCCTCTCAAAATAATTTGTTGACCCTGAGGGTCCATAATTTAATTTCATCCTCATAATATGATAATTCATCTTCAAGTCTCCAAGGGAATATAACCACTACACTTCCAACACCATATTGGTGTCTGCTAATTCCACTACATAGAAGTCATCGATCAATGTATAGTTTCCCAATACCACCTTCAATCCCCTAATCCTCTGAGTACAAGTCATGGTGTACCCATATGCAACAATCATGTTGAATCCCTCAAATTATTTGGTAGGGATTTGTCTTCTAGTGAGAAGTTTTGCATCAATGAAGTTGTGGGTGGCCCCACCATCGATCAGTGTTGTGACTCTTTGCCCCTACAAAAGACCTTTGATATTGAATGTATAGTATATGGGGATGCATGAAAGAGTGGCAATGGTCACTCTTTTGACTCCCTCTTGTAATAGTGTCTATTGTGTAATCTCTAGGTGCGACGTCTTGTCACCTCTTTGTCCTCTATCTTGTATGTGATTTGTCTCTCCCTCATCATCATCCTCTTCATCAGAAAGTACTTCTATGTAATGTACTTTCCCTTTTCCCATGCATTAATGACCCAACTCCCAAGGTTCTTTGTTCTTTGCAACTATAACAAAGCTTCTTCCTCTTGAGTTCTTTATGAGTCTCCTCATCCATCCTTCCTTCTCCGACCATCTCTTCTAGGCATGCTTCTGTTAATATTATGGTAGCTACGGGAGGTATTTACCCCCATGTGTGAACCTGACGAGAATAGAAGACTCCGAAAAGCAAGAGAAACCCTAATGAGTTGGCTAATAACCCTAGAAGCCTTGTCGGCTCAAGAAGAAAATTTATATTAAGCTATTAGCCTCCAAG
>SNQJ01S0006285.1:113954-132036 GCA_010110895.2 Picea sitchensis | reverse complement strand
GGCCATCGATGGAGCAAGCCTCATTCTGATCCTTCTGAGAAACTTTTGAATTCAACACAGATCACTGTGGTGAACTCTGTGCCATCACTAAGTTCTCAGAACAAATAATACAGTTCTAGTTATTTTCTCTTATGAAACTCACCCCCAAATAATGCAAGGTTAATTAATTACTGACCTGTAAATGCCTGGTTTGACATTGATCACGATAGGGTTCGTGTTATTAACTGGAACTGCATTGATGGCTTCCTGGACCGTAGTGAAAACGCCTCGACCTCTCACCTCAGCTACAGTCAACACAAAGGCTTTGCCAGAATTCGCACGAATACCCTTCAGTTCTCCAAACGAAGGGCCCTTCAATTCCATGGAATCTTTCTCCCCATTACTGTTACGCGCTGAATGGCGGTCAGGTAGGCTGCATAAACGTGTGCAGCGATGCAAGGAAAAAACAGATAACGAGCAATCCTCTGAAATTGGCCATGGATGATATCTGCAAGAATAAGATAGATTGACAAATGGATGGATTCTCGAATGTTCTGTACTGAGAAGAATCTAAGACAGGAGACTATGAATGGTCGCAGTGCGTTGTAAGTGAACGGGATTGATGTAAATATATGCTAGCCTCCATAACTAAATCAGCTCTGTATCTGGCCAAGCAATATTCATCCAGTAGTGCAGTATTAATTGCAGTTTATCCAAGTATGTAGTGAATTTAATGCAATTCGGCTCGTTGTTTTGTAGATACAGTTATTTTTATTTAAATTAAATAATTTTATTAAAATTTTATTTTAAATTAATAAAATAATTATATAATTTTGGATCAATAATATACTATAATAATAATTTAATTTAATGCAATATTTTTATATAAATCCCTTTATTATTATAATAATAATATAAATATTTTCAAAACCCTTATATATAATAATAATGTAAATATTTTTAAAACCCTTATATATAAATAAATTCCATATTGCAATTATTTTTATTTTTTAGGTGATTAGTATTCTAATGTTGAATTGATTGTATAGTGTTTTTACGGCTAATAATGTTTTGAATAATATTCAACTTGTTATATAATATTGAATACATTAATATTAATAATAATAATAACCATATAAATATTTTCAAAACCCTTATATATAAATAAGTTCCATATTGCAATTATTTTGTAGGTGATTAGTATTCTAGTGTTGTTGATTGATTGTATAGTGTTTTTAGGGTTAATAAGAATTTGTTGAATTTGATTTGCTTTTCAAATATAATTATTTACAAATTTGTTATATAATATTGAATATTGTGATAAGTTGTTTATAATTTGTTGAATTTGATTTGTTTTCAAATACAATTATTTACAAACCATTTTCCTCAATACTAGGTAGTAGAGTAAATATTAACAATCATATAGTTTGATGTATGTTATATTTAATACAATACTATGTGGTGCATTTATTTTAATATATTTTACTTGCTTCAATGTTTTGAATAATATTCAATAATACTTAGTAGAATAGATATTAACAGTCATGTATATTGCATTTAATACAATATTATATAGTATATTTATTTTAATATATTAGAATAAGTATTACATTTAATATAATAATAATAACAGCACACCAAATTGGTGTATGAGATTTCTTTGTTTGTGGGACAAGGGGTCCATCTATTTGACTGGTAAAGTCTTAAGAGGAAACACATGTTCTTAACCATTAGACCCACTTAGGTTGTATAAAAAAACCACTTGCCTCAATAATACCTAATAGAATAAATATTAATAACCATATTTTAATGTATATTGCATTTAATACGATATTATATAGTACATTTATTTTAATATATTAGAATAAGTATTACATTTAATATAATATAAAAAAAACACTTACATCAATAATACTTAATAAAATAGATATTAATAACCATATATAGTTTGAGTGGGCCTAATGATTAAGAACATGTGTTTCCTCTTGAAAGGTCACAGGTTCAAATCCCGGCAAGTGTCGTGAAAATGAAGTTTCATGAAGAACTAGTTGTCAATTCTTTTCACATTATAGTGTATAGTGTTTAATAGAGTAAATATTAACAACACTATTTTGATGTATGTTGCATTTAATACAATACATTATGTGGTGTATTTATTTTAATATATTAAAATATGTATTATATTTAAAGTATATAGTAAATAATATTTGTTATTTATTTTCAAGTTATTTATTTAAAAAAATATAAAATAAATTTTCATTATTTTATTTAAAAAATAAATTATAAAATAAAATTTAAATATATGAAAAACAAAATATATTTAATAATTATTTATTTATATCACAATTTCACAGTTTTTAGTTTTTACATTGGCGTAAATACTTCCATAACTCTTTTACATAAATAGGTTTCTATAATCATATTGACCCATTTGCATAGAAATCTTTTTAAAAAATATAAAAATATTCATCCATTCTCTTACTACAGATATCATGTCTTTATCGTGTTCCCCGTATTTTAACCTTATGTTATGCAGTAGCTAATTGGTTAAGGTATACCTATTTATCTTAGCACTATAATGTGGGTTGTCATGTCTAGACATCTTAATTATATTGCATCAACTATAAAATCATCTTAATAAATTTTAATGCATCGAGTATAAGATTAAATTGCATTTTATTGTATTCATGTTATATTTAATCCAATATAACATATTGGATTAGAAGATGTTTACAAAGGATATAAATCTAAATTTAAAAGTTAACAAGTATGTGAGTAATTGTATTTGGCAAATGAAGATGATTATATTATTATTATTACTTGGAAATCACTAGTTGGTAAGGAGAACATTGTTTATTTAAAAATATCAAATGGGGAACTTCGTCCTCCCTTGAAAGATACAAAAGAACTCATAAATATCGAATTTCAAATTTATGGTGATAACAATTTTTGAAGCCTATTAAGGGAGAATGAAAACACTTCACGAATATGATACATCTTATTCTAATACAAAAAGGTTCAATCTATGAAGTCTCTCAAGAAAGAATGAAAAAACTTCATGAATCTGACACCTCTTTTTATGATACAGAACTGGTTCGATCTATGAAGCCCCTCAAGGGAAATTGAAAAGACTTCATAAATTTGACACCTCTTATTCTATTAATCATGACCTTCTGATCTCTTACTTCTTGTTAGTAATTGTGGACCCTTCTTCAAAGGGTTTGCATAAGGTGAAAAATGAGGAAGGGAAAAATGGTGGAATTATTAATTATTTCTCAATGGGATAGAAATAAAGTGCACTTTATGTATTTAATATTAATCTTGTAAGTCAAATAGGCTTCTAAAAGGTGTAATTTCTATTCATTATTTGAATAGAAATGACCATCTTTTTATTTTTTTTGTTTGTGGAAAAAAAAGTGACATTTTTTTTCAAATTTCAATTCAACCAATACATTTATTTGGAAATTGCTAGAAATTTTAATCATGCTAATCACTTTCTACCATCCTATGAGGTAGAAGGGACTAGTTACCATTTTTTATTTCAGTGATTTACATCCCTCAAATGAAGAGACTAGCTCACTAGCACAAACACATTAATGTTCGTCAATCATAAGCACATTTTTAATATTTTTAAGTTTTGGTGCTTGATAAACATTCATATAGCTACACCAAGCACATTAGTGTGTCTGTGCTATTTACCACCTCTAACATATAGTCGTATTAATAAAAAAATTCATATATTAATATTGATTTAGAACAATAATGTTATAAAGATGCAATTTATAAGAATCCATATTGAATAATTATTCTCCATTTTTAATTTAGAGTATATTAATACAATTGTATTTTTTAATAAACATTGTATCATATATATTTGATAAACCTAAAAATAAGCTTGACCCACCCTCACACACTTTAGAAAAGAATAAGGTTTTTAAGTACCTTTCCAATGCCATTACACTAATCACCTTGAAGGTTATCTCAACAATATTCAATATAATTAGGGGTGGTAGCTGTCAAGGGGGTTGTTTATGAGCT
This sequence comes from Picea sitchensis, assembly GCA_010110895.2. Lineage (NCBI taxonomy): Eukaryota > Viridiplantae > Streptophyta > Pinopsida > Pinales > Pinaceae > Picea > Picea sitchensis. The sequence continues at coordinate 128,019 of SNQJ01S0006285.1, read as the reverse complement.
TGGAGGGAAAAAAATCATGGGAATATTCCTATAGGCTTGGTACCACCATGAACAATGACATGTAAGAATATGTATCCCTATAGGGCCTCGCCATTATTAAAGACAAAGGAGTTAGTAGAGTCATAATGGTTGACAACTCCATTATAATCATAAGAGCTCAACACTACCATATGCTCTTATTGAATCTACCTCTTAACATACCCTATTAGTGAGTGATCTCCATAAGGGAGGAATTTAACACAATCAAATTTTATCATGTCCTCTGTGTTTTGAACTTGTAAGCATAAAACAAAATGAGCAAGTCACACTTAAAGAGGGTATTCTATGTACAAAAAGGGGGCTTTTAATTCACTTCAGGTATTCTCCACCATAAATTCCATTAAGGAAATAGAATAGTCTTACAAAACATGTCATAGCATGTGGTCAATGTGAAGGAAACTCATTTTATGCCTTCAAATTTCCCTTGCAATATAAATAGTATTAATGTTAGTATGACTACTAAACAAAACACAAAACTAGGGGATAACTCAATGGTTTGACCATTTCTACTAAGGTGTTATATAAGAGAGGTTGTAGGACCCATTTTCACCAACTCGTCCAGGGTTACCACCTATTATTGTAGTTCATTGATAATATTTTACTCCATCCAAAAAATTGAGAAGTGGATGAAATATGCTTCTAAACAAGCTACTTTCTTCCCTAGTGAAGACATTTACTATGCGAGTAAGTGAAGCAAACATAGTTTTCAAGAATATAGGTTTAGATAAGGTTTAGACCTGATTTCAAGAATATATGATGATGATTATGATGTTGACTTTCTAGAACAACCAGTTGCATGTTCTCTATCAGAAAATGTTCCTTTTCAATAGTGTAATGAGAGCAATCATCCTACATATCACAGATACAAAGAAGGATATGAAGAAAGTATTGAATCAGCTAAAGGAAATTCTTTACCTTTATGATTTTCTTTGTTTAAATTGTTGAAAGAAAATTTTAAGATCATCACTAAAGCATAGGAATGTGTGTTGATGAAAAATCATATTGATTCACTAGAACAAATTGACAACAAATTGCAACAATCTTCTCTTGTGTTTGATGACCTTGTTGCTTGTTATATGGAAGGTTTTATCAGTTCAAAATTGCAGCCATTGGTCGAAGATGAATCTGAAAATGTATATGATGATGAGTTGTTGTCCAAATCAACCATGTCCTTCTTGCCATCAGGGGTTTCATTGCATAAATTTAATACATATCTTCAGCTCTTTCATGACAGCCATCAGTTTGAGATTTATGGAAGCAGAAATGTAGTTGGAGGGTTGATACAAGATGACAATATTGTGCAATCTTCTAAAATCAATTTGTTTATTTTCAAGATCCTTTTGCAGCATGTTTGGAAACAACGAATGAACCTAAGTTTTTAAATTTGGTCAATATTGAATTTGATGAGTTTCCATTGAGAGGGTTTTCCCTTTCAATATTGATCAAAGATACGCAAGGAATTCAACCCATGGACAAGAAACTTGCATGGTTGCACTGGATTTTTTATTTCACCTAATCAAATAGCTCAGATATTAGCTTAGTGTAGGTAGGTGTGAATAAGCTCGACATGGCAAGCATTTATTTCATCATTTTTCAGTTTGTATTTTCAGTTTCGGTTTAGTTCAGTTGTAGAACAAGTTGGTGGAGAAACAGATTATAGGTTGCAGATCACAATATATGGCTTGGGAACAACCTAATGGATAAAGCACCTGGTCTATTGTCCTTTGGAGCCAACTGTTAGCACCATGATTTTCATAGCTAAGGTTAGAGGTTTGTCAGTAGTTTGAAAATGCATGCCTGTTAGCACCAATATTGCTTTTAGTGCCTGGAATCATCCAACATATCTAAGGGTCATTTTCAAAAGGAAGATTTATCATTTATTATTTCCATTTTCATTTGCAACTGTGCGCTGCAAAATTCACTACACGCTGCAAAACTCAATGCGCGCAGCAAAATTCAATTTGCGCTGCAAAATTCATTGTGCACTGCAAAACTCACTGTGCACTGCAAAATTCACTATGCACTGTAAAATTCATTGTGTGTTGCAAAACTCACTGCACGCTGCAAAATTCATTGCGCATTGCAAAATTCATTGGACACTGCAAAATCACCTGGTACACAGAAAAATCGTTTTTTCATTATAACTTTTAAATGTAGATTTGGGTTCTTCTGAAATTTTTTGTAGAGATGAATCATAATATCATTGACTTGCTGATCAAAAATCAGCCTGGTCTGATTTGTCATTTTGGAGAAAAGTTGAAATCATCACATATAGGAAAGTTTGCAGTGAATCCTGAAATTGTGTTGCAAACTCTAACAGTCTGATAAATCCAAGTTGTAGGAGGGTTTCCCCTTGTCTAAGGAGGTTTGAATGGGTTCTCATAGAGTATTTATATACCAATAGACACTTGTACCTAAGATTCATCTCCACTAAATCTCCATGCAATGAGCTGGTTGCAATTGCATTTTTTCTAAAAGACAGTTTCTAGGTATCAAGGAACTAGTTGGATTTTATGTTTGTCACATGTCTCTAAGGAATAGAATCCAATGAATGGAGTAGTATTCGACCTCCTAGAGATATTATTGATATAATTTTTTATTTAATGGCGGGAGGACTATTGTAAGGGGGATCAAGACTTGTTTATTTCTTGGAAGTTAAGGCATAAGTTTTCTCTTTCTGAAATTTGAGATTCATTACGATGTTTATGTTCAATATGTGTTTCTTGTATATCATTTCCATGATTATGTTTTTCTGCTAGCATTGTATGAGGTTAAGTGGTAGGAATTCATCCATGTTTGATGCTCCTTTCACACTAATGATTCTTGTTATGTGTAAATGGTTACTTTTATAGAATTCATCTCCATTTGATGCTTTGTTTAGTAATTAATCTTTGTGTCCTTTCTTCTAAAGTTGCACTAGAGATTCATGCATTGATTGATGTCTACAGTGTAGTGGGATTTCTTCTCCTTTCCATATCTCATCTCACATAATTTATTTGTTGAGCATAGCACCTATTTTGCCTTAAATCTGCAAGAAGAAACCAACAAGTTGTTGACTATTAAAACATTGAAATCCAAGCCTTGACTCCATTTCCCAATGGTACCTTTTCCTTGTTTGTCCTACCAACCATTGTAAAACAAAAAAAAACATGTCCTATTGCAGAATCTGACCTATGTGCCTTTATTGATGAAACCCTTGAGTTATTACCAATCATTAGACATCTAAGAGAGCCCTCTCTCATTGTATAGATCATAATACAATCTAAAGTTGGTTGAAATAGTTACCTTGGGTTTTTCTTTGATACATCCCAAAGAAATTTCTGAGTGTTAACAAAATCCATGGAAACTTCACTTTCGAGGTCTAATACATTAGAAGATGAGACCATCACTATCATTAAGGAGTTGCCAGAATCCTTTTTTGATTTTGATGCACGAATTGGATATTTTATGGAGGGTAGGGTGTTGGTTTTGGATGATGCATTCATTTTGAATCATAACTTCTAGTCTAGAAACCCTATGTTAAATTGTGTCAGACAAGATCTGGAGGACATTTGGGTGTTATCCCAATGCACTTATGAGTATGAGGCTTTAAGGAGAGAATTAAATCATTACAAGGACACATTTACTCTAGAATAGAAGTTTAGTGTCATTTCTTGATAGTTTTATGTATCAAACACCAATTTCAAGTAGTACACAGAGATAGGTTTCATAAGAAATCAACAGGATTTTAATCACATGAGTGACTCTACAATTTAATTCTCAAAGAATATAATATTTCAAGATGTGGAGGGTGAGAGGAAGAAAAAGTGAATAAAAATTGTCAAACATAAACGTGAATCAATTAATTTATTCTTTGATGAGAAGGAAAATCTAAACGAGACTATTGGGATGGAAGACATGGTGATAGTGGGTTGGTTTCCAGGTAGGATAATGAATTCCAAATATATAAAGTTATGGAAAAAATCCAAGGTTGGGCCTATTTTGTGTTAGAATCCCTATTCCCTTTTATCAGTAAGAGGATGGATGGTCTATACTTTTGAGACAATGCGAGCTATTGAAAATATCTTGCATAAAATATGGAAAAAGGGATCCCAACCACTCTTTCTCAAGAAATGGAATATTTATTTTCATATTAGATCTACGAGATTATATATAATTTCAATATGGGTTAGGATTATAGGGCTTCCAGTGGTTTTGCGGTTAGAAGGCATTTTTTAGGAAATTGGGGATGCATTTGGCACCTTTTATGAAGAAGACATTTATTTTAGAGACATTGGTTACTTAGGTAGTTCTCATATCCCTCTCAGATTGGACATAAGAAAAGGGTTAGACAAAACAATAGATATAAGGAGTCGATTGAACTAATATTACTTGAAAATAAACTACAAATGAATGCCCTTCATATGTGGCCAATGTCATTTCTATGGACATTTAACAGTTGAGTGATCTCTCACTTACAAAAAAAATATTTGGACATTGAAGTCAATTCCAAAAGTTGACAAGTATGTCATAGTATGGAGGAATATAGATTTGAGGGTGAAGTTGAATCTAGGATAAAGTGGGATTGCAAATTGTCCAAAGGAGGTTCCTTTGGGAGTAGTATCTCAGTCATCATACACTATCTAGATTAAGGAATAATAAATGGAATCCTCTAGGGAAATAAAGGAAGAATCGCATATTTTGGGTAAGCCTTCTATTTCTCGTGCTTTGTATAAAAGGAATTTTGATGAAAATATTATTTTAGAGACATGGTGTTTGAGTTATGAAAATAAGAGTACTAAACTTTAAAGGATCTCCTACCCAGTATTTTGGGAATAAATATCCCTAACCCTCCTCCACTTATCCCTATTCCAATGGTAGGAGAAGGTGTGGTGGAAGGGACCTAGGGCTTAAATCCTTCAACCAACATTGGCTCAAACTTAGAAATTATTGTTATAGAATATTTCCCCTGCTAACAAGTGAAATATCCCTTAGATTATCAGACCCTTGTTACCGATATAGAAAAGTACAAATCATTGTTATATTCCTTTCATATCTAACTTAGCAAATTAAAAGAGGAGAAGAGGAGTGTGACATACCTTATTCCAATGATTTTCCTTTAATGATCCAAATATTGAGCTTGATTCCTAAGCTCATTGATCCTGCAAAGAACAACAAAGATACCTTTCTTCCACTATATAATTAACTAAACAGAACTACCTATGAATATTGAACGTCAATAGACAAGTAGATGCAAAAGTACACATACTTGATGGAAATAGGCCAAGTATATTAATTTGAGAACCAAAATAAAGTACTTACAATATGTATTTAAAGATGCAACAGCTCCTTCAGGTCCTCCTTATCCAACCCTTTGCATGAACAACATACAATCAAAATAACGATGATATTATTGATTCATTCCTCCTCCTTCCCCATGGAAAAGATTTCAATTTATAGGCATGAGAAGTACAACTACCATGAGAAAATGATGGATATGGATGAGGAGAGAGACCCTTGAGATTTGGATCAGATCCTAGGGTGAAGCCCAAGCATCAGGGTCAAACATAACTAGCCCAATCTAAGAGAGTTGGCCCATAGAATTTGGTGGAGAAGATCCCCCTTTTTCCTCGACAATAATGGCGCTCCCCATAGTGAGAGACAGGGCACCATATTAGGACTTTCACTCCCCTAACATGGTAGAGAGGGCACCATGGAACGGCCCCAGTATGGTTAGGGGGGCATGACCCTTCATAAATGCTCAAAAATTAGTTGAATTTTCCAAGGAAAAGTTGGGTATCGACTGTTAATGATGGCGCTTTTCTCTCTAACATGATTTGGAGGTTGTAGAAAATGTTTCTAAGGTGTCGATTGAGTTGTGACACTTACAAAAATTTCATGAATCATGTTACGACACTTGCAAAAGTTGATTTGCAACACTTATGACACTTGCGACACTTAGAATGTGACGTTTTCACCACCTGCGACACTAAAAACATGACGTTTGTGACACGTGTGACACGTGTGACACTTGCAACACTTTATATGCAAGTATGGAATTTTTATGTGTAACATATTTCCCTCCAAAGTGAGGTCAGAAGAGAAAACTGATGGTCAAAGAATTTTTTTCAATGCAAGGGTGATGGAGTCGAAGAACCTGGTAGAAGCTATAAACAATGATCAAACAATATTCATATATGTTTCAGTCCTGAGGCAGACATACCTATGCTCGGAACATAAATGAATCAAAGAATGGTCATCAACCAATACACTGTGGATCCATAGTGATATTGACTAAAGATATGGCCACCAGAGATACAATGTGGATCCATTTCTCCATGACATGACATGATCGCAACCATGAAAGAATACACAATGGAGATACAATATGACAATAACATAGCCACAACCCAATACAAAGTGTATCCATGTAAATCAGTCCAATAATCTTCGTCGCAACTTGGGAAAAGCACATGAAAGAGTGGGTTCTCAACCTAGGGTATTCGTCCTAATTCCAAAATAGTATGATTCTATTCATGTGAATAACTGTTTTGGTGTCAAACATAGTAGAAATTGCTTGATTATCGATCATTGATGTATATATTTAACAAGCATGAGGGAAATCACCAATAATTTCAATGATTCCCAATGTACGTAAAGTACAACCCAACGAATGTGAAAAATGAGTTGGAGTCAAACATTTGTGGGATCCATCAATCAAGGTTCAATGATTTAAACCCATTATGGAAGGTGAGGAGGCCTTCCATTGAGGCATGCAGGTTCCAAGGTACTATTGTGTTTCTAAGTTGAATTCCCGGATAATGTGTTGAAGTTGACATGAAAAAATTCATCGAAGGAGGGTCTTGATATATCCCCCATCATCGACATGAAATGGTCATAAGATAGTGATATGAGATTGTAAATATGGACTGACACATGGATGAAAATTGGTAATACTATATATAGTTGATCTATGTAAGACTTCCCTTGAACATTTATGAGGCACAACACAAGATTTGGTAGCTTTTGACTCAGTTGAGAAAATGGACCAAATCATAGTACAAAAATGACTAGGGCACTCTTCGGATGAGCCGATGGAGTAATAAGACTCATAGGATTGGTATGAATCAAGGGAGAATGAATTAGCCAAATATAAGGTGAAATTCAAACGGATTCCATGTTCAAGGGTGACAACAACATATGCCTTTAAGGTTTCAAGACGCTCGACCTATTTCCTTCAATTTTCCCCCATCCAGATAGATGAGTACCTCTTTCTTGTTTATCGAGCTCAAGGAGGATAAAAGGTGATTGATATAACTCACCTTCGGTAAGTTCCTCTTCCTATGTTTAACAAACTGGAAGAAGTAAGGGTTCGTCCCTAGATGGGCCCTTCAATGTATGGTTTTACGAGTCCAGAGAAGGAAAACTCGGTTGTTTTTCATGTTTAGGGAGTTTGAAAAGAACTTAAAGAAAACTGTGTGGGTGTTCTTTTTCATAATTTTAGTCTCTAAGGCCCAAAAAAGAATAAAATAATACGACGGAGAACTCTTCTAGACGAGATTTTACTAGAGCATTCATTTTTTGTAGTTAGTCTATTGGGACCAAAAAAGGGGTAAATTATCACCCAACAAATGATTCTTCATATTTTAAAGAACTTGAAGGAGGATGAAGTTTGCTCGAAGAGATTAAAAGGTGACAAAATGATTATTCTTCATATGTTCCTGCATAAACAAATCATCCTGGGAAAAAAAGATTAGCAATTCCTTAAAAAAACGACTATAATTGTGAAAAATCCAAATGATAGGTAACATAAATGTGAAAAGGGGTTAGATAAAACTAGTTTGCAAAAGGTAAAAAGTCATTTTAGGTAAAAAAAATTGGGTTCATTTTCACCTTTCACTTGTAATTGCCCTTTTCACTTGAGTTTTTTTCCCATTTGGAGCGATTTTTTTGTCATTGATTGCAAGATCTACAAGACATCATTTTGTGTTTCATCTAGATCAGGTTAGAGATATGATCCTCCTCTTCATTTTCCATGGTTTCATTAATAATTTTGATGCTTATTTCAGTGGTTTTGAGCTTGTTAGGGACCTCTAATGCACCCTACAAGGGTGGCCCTCCCCTAGTGTATCGTGAGGGGCACTATCCTATATCTTGGCACCCTGGTATCCATGATAAGGGGGTTACAACACTTTATAAATGATTGCAGGGGGGAGTAAGGCATAAAACTCAATTTTTTTCTTGCATTTTAACCTCTAAAAAATCATTCTCTTAGTTTAGGATTTTGGCTAATGCTTTTTATTGTTGAAATGCACGGATTTAATCAGCCAAAAATGCTTGAATGGAAAGAAAGGGAGCATGAGAATGATTATTTGGTCGCCTTACATGACCCTCAAGTGAGGAAATCTCTTTGGAATTGTAGGCTACTGAAATACTTCAAGATACAAAATATGTGAAAGGAGATACTTCTCCTTGAACATCTGATTGGATTATGGGATGCTAACGAGTAGGCCTTCCAGATGGGATATCACATGTTGGATATTGACATTGAAGATGTGTATTTTTTCTAACGGGGCTCTCGAGGATAGAGACATCCATCATCATATCCAGTCATTAGACCACGCCACAACAGACAGATGAGTATATAGCACAATTTTGCATGCCAAGATTGCACAAGGAGAGTGGAAGGATTGATATTAAAGATGTGAGGGACCTCCCACTATGAGCTACCATATTTACTATTACTAAAATGACAGGAATCACCAGTCCCCATATTTCTTCCAAATCACATATGACATATGGTGTTCAGTTCCTTGAGTCGAGGATATTTAACTGGTGTGTAAGGTTTTTGGAAAATGTGAAGGATCATATTTCGAGATGTAGAGCGGGAAAGCAGTAGTAGTTTAGATATGGATCTTTCCTGGTATCATTATTTTTGGAGCGAGTACCACAGATGTAGCCATAGGTTGTGTTGATATAGCATCATGAATCTAAGCCCCATATGGAGAGGTGGGACAGTCTTTCGCCTCAGTTGGGGAATGAACCCTCAGCCTTTCATTTCACTGTTGATTTCTTCGCATGGTGAAAGAGGTGGATCATTATGATAGAGGACTAACCTTATGCTAGGGTTGATTTTAGGGGAAGTGTGGATCTAGTTCTCCTTGAAGGGGTACTATGGGATGCATCAATTGAAACATGAGAGATCATGACCTTGCAAAAGTATATATATTTTTTTATAATAAATGCATTTTTTTGTTGTATGAAGAGGAGTTTAATCGTGTTTGTTTTTCATCATGCAGACAGAGGGATGGATAATCCAACTAGAATGGCTCCATTTGGACGATGCGACGATGTTCAAGAAGCAGTGGAGGAAGGTGGCAGAGCCAGAGGGCTTTGTGAGGCAGAAAGGAATCTTAGGGGGATTACCATGGGTGTCCCCTCCATGAGATTCTAGGATTTTCCTTTACACCTGCAGAGGAACATTGTGGGTGTAGCAGAGAGTCTTAGCCACTTTTTGAGATGAGTAGCTAGAGTTGTAGTGTGCTAACATGAGCACAATATGGTACAAGAGAACAAGTAGAGTTTCTTGTAGTCTTGTCATGATGATGTATAGGCATAGTAGCGCACATTTTTCCACTCTATGTACTTTTTGGACTATATGATGTCACACTTTTTCTATATATATGGGTTTTGTATCAGTTGCCTATGTTACAATGATGTGATGTTTTTTATGTTTTATGCTTTTATGTTCTTGAATATTTATCTTTGTGCAATATGTCAATCTAACATGTAATTTGCTGACGAATTTTTAACGGTATTAAGTTCTCTCGGTATATGTTGGTATTCTACATAAGTAAAAAACCTTTGAGATGGCGAACCCTTATGTAGAGACGTTGCAATATTGGATTTTTTTTAGAATAAACGCGATTAAGTTGACAGACCACAAGTTGGGAATCAAGGTTAATGATAATTTGAGATATGTAAAGGGAGACAAACTCAGTCAAAATTCCAATAACAATGTGATATTTTGCAACATTATTGGTTGCAGGTCCAAGACAGGTCCCTCCTGAGCTCACCAACTCGCCAGAATGTTAGATGGTCCAAACTATAGAAGCTAAGTTATGGGTATGTCGGCTATCTCCATTCGCAAATCACAAATATATTGGGAAAGATGATGACATATGTGCATTCAAGCACAAAGCATGGTATAAGAAGATAAGGATATTGAAAAACTCGTTCACACAAAAGTAAAAACACGCCAAACCAAAACATATGGTACATTAATGTACAAAGCACATATGCAATTTTTTTAAGCATAGTATTTTTTAAGGTAGAGCTCATTGTGAGGATCACCGAGAGGGATTGCATCATAATCAATTATCTCATAGGAACCTTTTTGTAGCACATGTTTTATGATGTAAGGTCCATGCCACATAGGTTCCAATTTCCCTGCTCCAATTTTATCATGATCCTAGCCATAGACCAGGGTCCAGGACCAGATCTCCTTCTATGAATATGAAAGGTGGGACAAATTTATCATATTGGGTATTGATTCATTTTTTATATGTCTCGTTAATGAGAGCAGCATCACAATGTGTTTCATCCAACTTATTTAGGTATAGGAAGCATTCTTCTTTGACAAAAGTGTGGGGCAGAAGCTCTACAATTAGTTTTAGAGATGGAATCTTTCATTCAATCAGAAACACCACTTCCAACCCATATACCAACTAGAAAGGTGTTAATCTAGTGGTGTTTTAAACTAAAGTCCGATAGGCCCAGAGTGCTAAGAAGAGTTACAAATTCCAAGTGGTTTTTTTCACCACGACCATGCGTTGAAGCATGGTCTTCAGGACTTTGTCGATGGCTTCAACTTTTCCATTGGCATGAGGATAGTAAGGGGATGAGTTTTCATGATGAAAACCCAACTTGGTGCATAATTAACTCATCATCTAATTTTGGAAATCGGATCTGTGATCAGTTACGATAGCTTGTGGGACTCTAAATTGAGATATGATGTGGTTAAACATGAAAATTGTTATAGTTCAGGCATTGTTAAGAAATGTAGGCATAGCCTCAACCCATTTAGTGAAATAATCGACTGCGATGATAATATAACCATGTCCCCTGGTTGAGGTAGGATTACATTGCATGAAATCAATACCCCATTTAGAAAAGGGGTCGATGGAAACAATTGGATGGAGTGGATATGGGTGAGTATGTGATTTCTTCTGAAATATTTGACAGGGTGGGAATTTTTTAACGGCCTCTATGCAGTCTTTGAATATGGGGGGCCAAAAATAATCTTCACGTAAGATTTTTTGGGTTGTAGCCATCCTAGAGAGATGACCTCCACAAGCTCCAAGGTGATAGTCAATTAAAACATGCTCAACCTCTTCATGTGTCAAACAACATCGGAGGACAATGTCAATACCATGGTGATACAGAGTGTCACCAAAAATAAGGTAGTACTTTGAATGGTGTCTAACACGATGTCATTCGTCATGCGAAATACCTGGATGGAAGAGTTGGGTCTGGAGATATAAAAGAATGTCTCCATACCACGGGTCAGACGTACTAATAAAGAACAATGACTCTTGTGGAAGGGAATCACTGGGCTTAGTGTCCTCATCAATATGGGGAAGATCTCAAATTAACTCGGCAAAACCAACGATTTATTTGATTTGGATTTGGTGAACTCAATATCAAATTCTTGAAGAATGACGATCCATTTTGAATATTTTCCCCCAATTACTTGACGAGTCAATATGTGGTACATGGAGTTCGATTCAACAATGACCGTGGTAGTGCGAAGTAAGATGTAGTGTTTCAATCTTTGGACAACAATGACTGCTTCCAAAGACAACTTTTCAACATGTGAATAATGGAGTTCAGGGCCTGAAAGGATCTTACTTTAATAATAGATCATATGTTCTGCACCGTCATCATCCTCTTGAACTAACACCATGGAAAGTGTGGAAGCAGAGGCATCCAAATAAAGGATGTAATCTCTCTCATAGTTGGGGGGATGTAATAGTGGTGTATTTTTTAAAGAATGTTTGATATCATCAAATAAGCATTGAGAAATTGCATCCCAAATGAAAGGAAGGTACTTTTGCATCAATATCATGAATACATTTGTGATTTCAGTGTAATTACATATAAAACGACATAGAAATATTTCCTTCCCTTGAAAACTTTGAATTTGTGTAAGATTGTTGGGAGGAGTTAAAGAGACAATAGCTTTCACTTTTAAGGGATTCACCCTAATCCCATCTTTGGAGATGACAAAGCCTAGGAGTCTCCCGGATTGAACAACAAAAATACATTTTTTGGGGTTCAAACGTTTTTTGTAATGTCTACACATAAGAAATATTTCTCTTAATGACCAATATGATATTTTCGATGTGTCAAATAAGCTGGAAAGTCATCAAGATAGGGTTCAACAATATGTTTGATATCATGGAAAGCGTATGACATAGCTCATTGGAAAGTGGCTCCAGCATTTTTAAGGACAAAAGGTAATTTTTGATATGTGAAAGTCCCCCATGGGAAGATGAAGGTTGTTTTGTGTTGATCAGTGGGTAAAATATCGATCTAGTTATAACCAGAGAAGCCATCCATAAAAGATAAAATGATGCTTATGTTGTAGTTATCGATAATTTGATCGATGAAGGGTGTAGGGTAATTGTATTTTGGACAAGCCTTATTGAGTTCCATATAGTCAACACAAATGCGAATTGTCCCTTATTTATTGGAGATCTAAATGATGTTGGAAACCCATTTAGTCAGAGATATGGGATAAATAAGACTAGATTTCAGTATTTTTTGTACTTCTACCTTTATTGTCGCAGTTTTCTTTAGATGAACAGGGAGAAGTTTTTTTCTTACAGGTTTAACTCCAGTGTAATTTTTTATTTCATGCACAGTGATCGAAGGGTCGATCCCTGACATTTCTTCATATCTCCAGGAAAAAATGTCACAGAATTATTTAAACAAGGCGATGTAATTTTCAATCTCTTCAGTTGAACAATTCACACCTAGTTGTATGTTTTCCATGACACCTTTTTCAAATATGTCAACACTAATGGTTTGTGATATATATCCAAAATTTCCCTTAGATATTGTATCCTAAGTGAGTATCAATAAGGGATTATTAACAATATCGGTTGGAAAGATAGATGAAATATCTTTCTCGATTTCATCCAAATTGGGAAGAAAGGATGAGCAATGGTGGTTATCATCCCATGGTGATTCTTCGATACTAATCATTTCCATAATGGGTTCATCGGATGGAAAAATACGTAGGATGTAATCAAAGGTCGATGATAAGGATTCTAACAAGGATGGTAATTGTTATCCCCGATATCTAGGGATAACTAGGAGATCATGTCTCGAGGCCCACAGGTCCTAGACATGGAATACCGAGAGCAGGATTGACTTGAGCATGGCCCTGGAGGACCCATCTCTCTTATTCTTCGTCAGATTTGTCCTGTCAGCAGTAGCAGATTCCATCACCACTGGCCTGGGCTTGCTTCAGAGACGACTCTTGCTCCATGAGGTAATTGGTCCAAGGTATCATGGTATGTGTCATATTTGATCATTATAACCCTCTTGTATATGCATTAGGTTCCTTTCATTTCTGATGACTGCTTGGATCTTACACTAATCCACTTGACCATTGTTTGGGTGATTGATGGGGTAACTTAGAAAGTTGATATTCATGGGTTTTGGTTAGCCACAAAGGGGGATTTACAGAGCCATCGTCTGCTCCCACCATTTTTATCATTTTACATCTTACACCCCGCACATCTATCCCATTCCCCTAGTCCTTCCATTAGGATGACCTTTTAGGGTTACACTTTGTCTTGTGGGAAGAAGGGGCTAAAGGCCCAGGGAGTAAAAGCAGCTGGTAAAAGATAAAATCCATAGGAAATAAAACCTTGAGATGCTTCACCCAGGGGATCCCCGAGAAGGCAATAAAAAGCCTCTCGATAAGAAACTAAAGGGACCCTAAGAAAAATAATAAAAAAGAAACAAGACCTAACCA
>SNQJ01S0006285.1:82775-100188 GCA_010110895.2 Picea sitchensis | reverse complement strand
CAAAACTAACCTACAAATAAGGTAGGGTTAATTAATTACTGACCTATAAATGCCCGGTTGGACATTGATCACGACAGGGTTTGTGTTATCCACTGGAACTGCATCAATGGCTTGCTGGACTGTAGTGAAAACGCCTTGACCTCCCGCCGTATCTACAGTCAACACAAGGGCTTCGGCAGAGTTCGCAGTAATAAACGAACTACCCTTCAATTCCATGAAACCTTTTTCCCAGTTACTGTTATGGCGTTCAGATATCCTACCAATGCAATAGATAGGCTGCATAAACGCGTGCAGCGATGCAAGTAATAAACAGATAACGAACAATCCTCTACCATCGGCCATGGATGAGATTTGCAGGGAAAATGGATGGAATCTCCAATGTTCTGTAATGAAAAGAATTTAAGACGGAAAATGCATTGTAAGTTAGCAGGAGGGTTGATGTAAATATATAGTAGCCTAGCCTCCACAAATAAATGCTATTTATTGATCTATTTCATAGCGTTAGGATCCCTTCTAACTCGGTTATCCAACAGGGAAATCCGCTTGCTATCGCTCACTCTAGGGGGGCGCCCCTCAGCATGCTTTGGCTACCTCTGTATCGGCGTTTGTTTATTGACCTAGCTACATATCTGCCTTATCAATAATAATTATTAAATGTAGTATTAAATCTAATGTATTTATGGTTGAGCAATATTGTTAAGATGGTTAAATTTTATTGGATATTTATATTTATTTAATTAATATTCATAATTTTATTTAATTAATATTCATAATCAGAACAATATCTATAAATTATGGCCATACAGGTGTAGACGGATTGGTAAGTGTTGTGTAAATGGAAGGAAATTTGTAAAATGAAATCTTATGTTCGATTCTCACCCAAATTTATTCGTACACCATTCTTGAACCGCAAATTACCAATTCCCCCGTAAAAAAAATATATAAAAAATCCTAAAAATTTCTGAAAAAAGTTGAGGTGTACCCAATTGTATATTGTATTTAATGCATTACCGCTTGCTGCTTTGTGAAGAATGTTATGTTTTTCACATTTCTTCATTTGCTAAAGTAGTGTTTCGACATTAACGATTGGAAGGGATCTGCGCCACGAGACTCTATCCATGATTGCATTGCATTAAATACTTCATAAATGATTTCACAATAAGGACGAGGGGGTAAAAGTTAAATGTTTTAATGAGGAGGTTAATGTTTATGATTTGATTTTTTCTAATTATTCATCATTAATTAATAAAATATTTTTTATTAAAAATTAATAAATAATTCAATTAAATAATTATTAATAAATAATTTTTATTAAAATTAATAAAATTATTATTTTAAATAAATGTAATAATTATATAATTTTTTATTGATAAAAATAAAATAAAATTTAATACAACACTTTTACTCAAATATACCTTAACACTTTTACTTAAATGTGCCTTTTCACATTGTACCAAAAATATTATGTAATGTTTGGACTTTTCACATTGTACCAAAAATATTATGTAATGTTTGGACATTTGAAAATGAGAACTTAAGACGTGCGTTTTATATAAATAAATATTTTCTAAATCCTTATACATAAATAAGCTCCATACAAAAATAATTCATTTTCAAAACCCTTATACATAAATGAGCTCCATATTGCAGTGCTCTATTGAGCGCATTTATTTTAATATATTAGAATATATATTATATTTAATTTAATTTAATTTAGAGGGTTAGCTTAATTGTTTATGAGCTAGATGTAAGATAATCAAATTACCTCATTTATTATAGACAAATTATGGAATGTTTTGGGTTGATTTTTGTTGGAGCAAGATATTTTTGGATAAGTTTTGGGAACTGCATAGTATGTAGAAGAATGAAAGTAATTAGAGCATTTTCAGGACTAGCGCCTGAGAAAGAACAAAGTTAGTTAGGCTTTTTGGTCCATTTTGTAACGAACTAAGCCCTAATGTAAAAGTATAAATATGTAAGGGTTTTTGGGTAGAAAGTAAGTCGTGATAAGTTTGAGATGAGTTATGTCGAGAATGTGAACTTAGTTGGATAGGCAAGTATCACCTAAGTGTGCACTGTATGCGCGAACGACAAGGGAATTTTGGGCATAACTGGGATATCATGTATGAGCGTTGTGCACACCTTTTGTAAGAGATGATGTTGAATGATAATATAAGAAGATTGTCGTTGTGGATGTAGCCCATATTGGGTGAACCATATTAAAATATGGTGTCTCTATGTTATGCTTTGATGTGTTTGTTTACTATTTTGTTTACTGCGCACATTTAATGTATGTTGGGTAGTATGAATATGTTGTCTATTATTGGTTCTATGCACATCATGTATGATATAATGAATGAATGTTAAGTATAATGGTTATGGTGAATGTCTCTCATCCCTTCATGATTGTGGAAACCCAGTTCCTGCAGTCCTCATAGATACCTCGAGTGAGACTTCACCTGCTTGTGGGTGATGTTGAAAGGGTCGGTATCTTAATGGTTTTGTTGGTGAATACATGTTGAACCTCGAGTCTTCCCACTATGCCCCAACAATTTTCTCTTAAACTTTCTTTGAAAAAAATTATTATATTTAATACAACATAAAAAAAAATCCATAATACATCATCTTTCTTTTTTTATTATTTTATTTCAAAAATACAACAAGTTTAAAGTATTTGGAGAATGAAAAGAATCTAATAAAAGGGGTTCTTTACATGTTACAATGCATTTTATTTTATATTAGTTATATTGATATGATGATGATGATGATGATTAATGTGCAATGAGACCAAATTGGTTTATAGGCATTTAAGAAGGCAAGAGATTACTTGGAATTCTTTAGAATTTATATGTGTGCTCGAAAAACATTAAGAGAAGTGTTCCAACATCACCATAGTTTTGTTGAGTTAAAAGGTTAAGAAGGTTGGTAGTGTGACAAATGTTTTGAAATTCATATCTAATATGGGTATATGATGGACATTCTAAGAGAAATTGTTTTTCATCTTCAACCCATGTAGTGTCACAAAGGTGACAGACTCTTTCATCCCATGGAATTTTGGGAATTGACCAATGCAGATCATGAGAATTTTATCTTGTTTTAGTATTGTTTATTTTCTTCTTTACATTTGTCAAAACAGAGAGATATTTTTTGTCTTCTAGATTAGGGTTCATTACCTCCTTATAATATCCTAATTTTTTTTTCCCTCTAACTTCTTATAACACCACATTTTCCCCTTAAATTTTGATGTAATAATATTTTTAATATTATCCTCATTATGCAATATGATATCTTCCTTTATTCCCTAATGGTTTAACCAATACTAGGCATCCTTAAGCCATCCCCACTTGAGCAAAACATGATTTTGGATGGAATTTGAAGAAACATTAGGAAGCCTCTTGTATTACATGTTGT
The DNA here is from genome assembly GCA_010110895.2 of Picea sitchensis. NCBI lineage: Eukaryota > Viridiplantae > Streptophyta > Pinopsida > Pinales > Pinaceae > Picea > Picea sitchensis. Next base: position 96,777 of record SNQJ01S0006285.1, on the reverse strand, counting down.
TTAACTTGTTATTATACATTAGCTATTTGTTCATAGTTGTGTTCCCAATGGGGGGAAGGCTTGCTTCTATGAGAAAAATATCCTAGGGTGTATTTCCTTTAATTTGTAGATTATAGGTCATAAACTTATTTTGGATCTACTCTATCATTCTCCACGACTCTCTAGAGATACCACATCCACAAACTTCACATCCATATAAAATAAAAGGAGTAAAGAGAGTCTCAACGAGGATTTTTTTCTTAGCCCATATCCAAAGATCTGATGATTTACAATTATTTTCAAGCCCATGATAAGATTTACACCCTCCATTTATCCTTTTCTCAATGCTATAATTCCAGTTGAGCTTCTTATGAATATTTATTCCAATATATTTGTATGAATACACTTTCTCCAAGTTGTTGTTTTCGTATACTAAAGTATCGTAGGTGATCTTATTGGATTTAATTATCATGACTTTACTTTTGTTAGTATTAACAATCATACCTGTATTGGAGCATAATTCCTTGAGAATTCTTAGTTTCTTGCCGACATTGTGGGAACTCCTCACCATAAGAAAAATATCATCAGTGTAAAGAATAAGAAGGATGATTATACTAGTGAGAGTTAGGCTAACATAACCTACTTCTTCCAAACAATCTTCTAACTTGTCAAAGTATATGCCAAAAAGGTAGGGGACAAGGGACAATCTTGCTTGACTCCAATATTGCAATGAGTTTATTTTGATCAGTCTTGTTTGCTCCTAAAATTGGAAATAAAGCCCTCATACAACCTTATTGCATGATCCCTCAACTCGACGGGAAAATTTATCTCTTCCAACATATCCCAAAGTTTTATCCTGGGTATTGTGTCAAAATATTTTCTAAAATCAATGAAACAACATATGATATTGTTTTTATTATTGTGGCACTACTTTGCAATGATCCTAAGTGGAACAAGGTGGTCCACAATTGACTGATATCTCCTAAATATGGCCTAGCATTTATCTCTTTTTATATGGATTTCTAGCCATAGGCTAATCTTCTTTTCCAAAATAATTCCTTACATCTTGGTTAAAATGGGGCTAATCATAATGGTCCTATAATTAAAGAGAATGTTTTATCCCCACACTTAAAAATAGTTACAATGAGGCTTTGCATATAGGGTTTAGGGAATCCATGCCTGACTGCTAAATTGAAGAGCTTGTGTATGTGAGGATGAGGATAGGCCCTCCGATTTTAAAAATTTCATCTCGGTAGCCTTCAATGTCCTTATATTCTCCATTTGTGAGTCTCTTAACCCCAAACTCTATGTCTTCGAATAGAAAAAACTTCCTCCTATGTAGGAATGCTTGGAATGGTGTCCATGGCATTAGGGAATCCGTAAAGAATTTTAAGATAGGTATTCCATTCCTTCAAGGAAACTGTATTATTTTCTTTAGTTTTACAAATTATAATTTACCAATAAAACTTATTAGGATCAAGCTTAGATAGGTGTAAAATCCATTCTTTATTTATATTTATATAGTACATCTTTTCCTTTTAATTCGGGATTTATATGCATTTATCTTATCAAGTTTTAAGGACTCATTTGAAGCATCCCTAATGGCTTTCCTAGCAATTTTACGTTCGTTATCATATCAAGGGTTGATTGTTCTATTATTCTTTTTACATGACATCTTGAATGCAATAACCCTCCTTACCACTGATATAAATGTATGCTTATTGTTGTAATATTATAGTGATTTCTTGACTTGAGACTTTCATCAAACAGTTTGTGGATCTACTCAAAACCCATTGTAAAAACCACCTTGTTGTTGATGTTATGTTTTATGTGTTTGTTGATTTGTTTTCTTGATGTGGTTTTCGATGGATAAACAAGGGTTTGATACAAAATAGAATGTTTATATTGCATGTAAATTATAATAGAAATATTACAATGGAAAATAGCTTATCCAAACAACAAATGAACACCAAATCTGATAAAATTTTATCAGAACCTGACCTGTTACATATGTTGGCAATTATTGAGGTTCATATCAACATCTCAAGAAGAATATGGCTCCCACAATACAAAAATCAGCCTCCACAAGATGACTACAACCCCTCCTCAACAAAAATCATCCCCCAACAGTTGGAAACTTGGCCTCTCCAAGGAAATACGGCCTCCCTAAGAATATACGCCTCTCCACACAAAAAATAAAGCCTCCCTACTAAATATATTTGCCTCTAATGATTGGATCCGGCCTCTTTGGAGGAATTTCACCCCCAACACAAAAACGCAGCCCCTACAAGAGACAATTTTCCCCCTCTCAAAGAAAACTTGGTTTGCTCAAGAAAACATAGCCCCCACAAATGAATTTGTCCTCCACAAGTCTCCCAGACTGCTACAACAAATAAATCGACCTCCTTAATAGTAAATTCAAGTGGAATATCTTAATAATATCCCCTACTAATCATATAGGGTGGAATCTTTCACCACTGAAACCAATTTTCAACAAGGGTTTTGTTGTAAAACCCTATCAAGCCACAAGAGCTCTCTCCAGATCGATTTTTAGAAAAATTATCAATCATAATGAGAGAAATGAGCTCCCATCTCTATTTTATCACTCTTTTTCCTTTCTCCTCTCATTTAAATTAATTAAGTGACTTTATAAGGTTTTATTCATATTATTTTCCAAGTCACTTTTTAATTACTCAATATAATTGTATAACGTTGTTTTTTCCTCCAAAAGAAAATAAATAATTAATCTGTCTATTCCCTTTTTAATCAACTATAGCCTACGGGAATAAAATAGGCTACAAAGTCATCTCCCTAGAATGATCACCTGGAAAGGGACATTACAGTCTTCCCTTCCTGAGATTGTTTTCCCTCAAGCAACTGCAGACTAGGATGCTACAAAATCTAGTCTCCCTCCCACATGGCATTCTCTACTGGAAAGTCTCTCCACTTGATAAGGAACTCTATGATGACCCTTATCCTCAATATCCTATCCATGAAATCCATTATCTCTTCAAGAATCAATATTAATTGTACCTCCTCATCCAGCAAAGGTAACTCTATTGAAGTGGTGACCTGCTGACCTACTATCTTTTTTGGGCATGACACATGAAAGACATTGTGAATCTTTATCCCCTCTGGTAGATCAAGGTCATAATATACTTCCTCAATGTTGGGCCCTTCATTTTTAGAAATAACGATATTTTGGAAAAAGCACAACATGTCAAAGGAATATTCAAAATAGCGGAAAACATTTAGAAGAACGAATAGCTAACTGAAGGTGTAACAGAAACAAAAACATCCAAAAGTTCCATGCACCCGCTGGACGAGCATTGAAAAATTCCAAGAGTATCGAGTGTCATCAAGTGGTGATTTCCTGAATAGATATGCAAATATACTTCAGAAATAACCAAGAAATAACCAAACCATTCACCAAAATACTGAACACAAGAAATATTCAAAACCCTTGAGGTAGGTTAACACCATATATTAATCCTTAAGGAAGGATAACACTCCTCAATAAATGCTTGATACATTCACCATATTCTTTATTATTTTCCATTACATTACTCACAGTTATTTATATAGCTCTCTCTATCTCCTAGGAACCTTCTAGAGAGACTTCTGACATTTATTACATCTAACTACCATAGTGAGCCTTTATTAATATAGTGGACCTAGTCCACCTTACCTTGAATGACCACATTCTCATATATTAAATGAATTCCACCAATAATACATAACCACATTACCATTGGGTACCTCCCTAGTCACCCCATATTACCTCCCTAGTTATACTAATAGTGGATTAAAGAATCCAAGAAGTGGCCAAGGGAAATATATAAATATGGAATTGTGTAATGGTAAAAGAGTTGTTGTCGTTATTGTTGGGTTGGGATTGATTCAGTCTTGATAAGATATTTTAATGGGTTTTTTTGGGAGCACTTTGTTTGCGTAGTCAACTATTGAATCTGTAATGGGAATTTCAGGGTTAGATCCCATTGTGTAGGTCGATGTGTGAGTCATAGAGACCCATTGTAAGACAATTGATGATATTGATAATATAAAGGAATGGTTTGGGTCCTAAAATTTCTTGTTGTAATGATCTAATATGATGTGCATGAGTCCATGGTTTTGTTGCACAAATGTCTAATTATTTTATGGTTAAGTAGTTGACTGCTAGTTATAGATATATTTAGCATATGCTACATGTGTAATTAATTTAAGGTAAATATGATATTGTGTTCTCTCTGAATTGCTTCATCATTCCAATTTTGGCTACACCATGGGTGAGAATTCTTTCCCTCGCGGAAGGATGAATATACTGGTGTATCTAGATTATAGTGGTGCCTTTTGTTGGCAACCTTAGAGAACCCTGGTCTCAATCTCATGCCAAAAAGTGGTTTTGTTTCCAAGACCTAATATTCAAAGTGATTTTTTAGAAGACTCTTCATCGTATTTACAAATCTAACGTTGAAAACTGGTGGGAAAGAAGGTGTGACACGTTTATACAGTAGGAAGTGTGGTTGCGACACAAAAAATTTAGGGTTTTGAAAAGCACGGTGTTCTATTCAGATCCTGCTAGTGATCAGTATGAAATATTTTGCATTAGGTTCCAAAGAGGTATTTTGGTGGTTAGATCACCTGCAAGAAGCATTGGAATACAAATATTGAGTCAAAAGGATATACAACTAGATTGTTGAAGGTTTAACGACTCTTCACCATTTAGATCATTTGATTTCTTCTGCTGTGGATTTTTGGGCACATACTATTCTTGAGGGTTATATTATAGAATTTGCTGCAGAGAACCACCAATATTTTTCCAAGGATGAAGCAATATTTAAAGAAGGAGCTAGAGGAAGATTTGTTGCGAGAAATCCCCTTATGCATTGAGGTTTTATTGGTAGAAGAATGAATGTTGCATGTTCCTTCAACTAACATGGCAGCGTAAACCCCTGTGCTTAAGGGTGGGGGTGATTTATGAAAGGGTTCATGAGTTATGTCAAGGCATATTTTCTAGGAGATATGAGGGGTCGTCAAAAGAAAAGTACAAGGGACGAACGAGCTCAAAAAAGTGTTTTGTTCTTGAAAAGAGGTGGCAAAACAGATGAGAAAAGTGATGAAGAGGTATGATCAGTCGAGGGAGGAGATCAAATTTGAGAGTATTCATAGGAAAGAGTTATAAGAGTTGTGAGAGTTGAAGAGACAAGGAAGGTTGGCTAGCAGATGGTTGAAGGATAAATTTGGTGAAATAGGTGAAGGTTCTAGAAGAAGCAGACAAGAGGAAGGAATTTCATAAGGGATGGATGAAATAGTAAGGATAAGTTCCACCATAGAAGAAGAATACTCAGCGAGAACCCTAAAGAAGTTGCAAGAGATTTGGATCTTGCAACACCAGAAGGTGTTGGATTTCATAGAGATATAAATGTAGCACTAAAAATGAACGAGACCCCATAGATCAAAGAATTTCACTCCAACGTTAAAGGAACTAGACCTAAATCACCCATTCCCCCAGTGCCATCTATAAATGTGGTAAATTCTACAACAAATCTCTTTGTCAATTATGTTAATTCTAATCCTTCAAGTCCAACAACTCCAAGTATTAGTAGTGGAATTGTGGCAATTTTTTCAGTTGTGTCACAACAAGGAGCATTGGGGTTCATTCTGGTAGGATTTCCAAATCCCTCGATGGTGAATCAACATGCAATATCTCTCATATGATACTCTGAATTTTGGGGTAAAGGTGATGAGGACATCAAACAACATTGGTTTCTATGTGAATCCATCTAGAGATCTCGCAGAACTTTAGATAAAAGAAAGTTTGTTTAGTTCCAGACTACCTTAACAGGTAAAGCTCTTAAGTTGTACATGAAGGAAATCAAGTCAATGGATTAATGGAAATATTTCACATTCGCTCAGGTGAAGTATATATTTATAGCGGAATTATGGTTGCCTCAGTCCGAACAACAAGATCTATCCAAATTGCGGGAGATAAAGCATAGGGATGGTGAGTCCACTTGGGAGTCCAAACAGAGTTTTAAAGATACGATAGGGAAATTAGCAAACCATATCCATGAGGATCATTAGAGAGAATGGTTAATTCAAGGGTTGTTACCTTTTACACATATTCCTCTAACTCAACAAAGGATAGCCACTTTGGGGAAAACATTAGAGAAGGCTATGAAGATTGAGGTTATTGCAGGTTATCCAAGGAAATTCAGAATCATGAGGCCTCTGGAGGATGTTAATATTGAGAAAAAGTGGGGTCAAATCTTTGCATTGACTGAGAAAATTCAAGAACTATCCCTTTTGAAAGTGGGTCGACCACAAGTATGGTGTACAGGTTGTTACACAAAAGTTCATGTGGATAATGAGTGTCTGATACTAAGGGGTATAGGGCCTTATAATATATCTCCTCCTCCAGTGGGGCCAAAGGTAGGAGTTGCACAATATTTTTCTACAGCACCATTACATGGGTATATTCAATACCATGCCTTCCTGAATAATCAAGGAGGTCAAAGTACCGATTATTGCGAGATCTGCATAACTCACGGGAATTCTCCGAGGCATTGTCCAATTTTACAGAAATACACTCTTGTGTTGAATACCATGTATTGTGAATTTTTTTGTTCACCTTCACACAACACTAATCAGTGCAGAGCTCTAGTTTCCCTCACGAAAAAATTGGATTCATCTACATTCAAGATCAATGAAGGACCTCAATGACCTGAAACGAATCGTGGAGGTGAAGGAGGATACCATGGAGGAAAATCTAGAAAAAGATGTCAATTTCACTGCTACAATTTTCATGAGCAGGGACACTTGGCAAGAGACTATCCACTTCCGAGAAGACCTTGGTGTGCGCATTGTAGGAATAACACCCACGCTACAGAAGATTGTCCATGTTTATTGTGAAATGGGAAGATCATGCCAAGAAGAGAGGTTCCAACCTAATAAATTATGAACCCAATACTATATATGACAGAGAGGGGCCTAATATTAATATCGTCACTAGAGAAGGTGCAAAAACTAGCGCAGATGCTGAAATTACCCATCAACTAAAAATTCATAAGGCCATCCAAGAAAACACCAAGTATGATCCTATGCAACAAAAGGAATCTTTTAAAATAGTATTTGATATTTTTAAACATATGTAGAGTTCTCCAAAACCTATAGTTGTAGACTCAAGATTCACGCCAAATTCACAACAAATCAAGGCTCCCTGAGAGTCATTTGCTCAGGTGGATCCCTTAGAAAAAGAACAAAAGGTTGTTGATCTATGGATACAATTATTTTATGATATATTGGATGATGAACAACTTATTGGGAAGTTGAAAAATAAAATCAAGTTGGCATTAGGAGTTGAAGGAAACCTAGAGGAATTAATTGTCGGCAACCTTCCAGAAAATAATGCAAGTAGAATCCAGAGAAGGAAAAGGAGATCTAGAAAGGAGTTCAGGTTGAATACTCACATTGGTGACTATGAGATCAGGAATGTTATGTGAGATTTTGGATGTGATGAGAACATATTACCAAAGAAGACTTGGGAAACAATGTCCAAGAGCAAGCTTGTATATTCCCCTATTCAGTTGCAGATGACGAATCAATACTATATCTACCCTATGGGGAGGCTGCAAAATGTTGAAGTAGACTTGGATGGCATCAAAACACTATATGATTTAGAGGTGATTGAGATAATTGGGGAGAAGGATCCTTATTCAACTCTATTAGGTATTGATTGGACCTATGAAAACTATGTTGTAATCGATCTTAAGAACAAAATTATGACCTTCGAATCTAATGGAATGAAGGTTACTCAACCACTAGATCCTTATCAAGGTCCAAGATACATTGAACCAGCTGATGATAATTTGGAGGGAGATTTCATAGATCAGTTGTATGCTCTTACTGCAGTAAAAAGTTTAGATTATGTTAATCCCACTGCATATGGATCTGTAATTTGGTGAAGCATTTAGTTGGTGGACGAAGATTCAAAAGCAACTTTTGACAATTGGCAATAAGGAAGATATGAAAATTTCTCCAGACATTGTGGAACTGTCAAAGAATTAAGGTGGAATGGAATGGAAATCAAGGAGTATCCAACATATGATGGTACCTAAGATATGCATATTTTTCTCATTGACATAGACGATAAGGTTGTGATAGAACAAAGAATCTCAACACTTGAAATAGCCCTGAAGTCTTCTCCAGCCAGGTGGTGGGATACTCACAAAGGAAATTTGTCTTCTTGGGATGAAGTCAAGATTTATATACAACATCATTTTATTCCTTTAACACAAGTACACCAACTTGGAAAAGACAGATATAAGAAGATTCAAATGTTATCCTTGGAGATACATGATGGTCAATCTAACCCAGTTGCGCATATTTAGCATTGTTTGAAAGTATGAAAAGTTGTGCAACTTCCTTCCTATATGTGGACACATCAGTTCTTCCACTCTTTGGGAACAATTCCCAAGGCCTGGTATGTACACAAGGAGACAAGAAGACAAACAACATGTTGGAAAACACTTCAAAATAAATTCTTCCGTGACTTCTCATTTTTTGGTAAGACTCCTAAAATCACCATTGTACTCCAGCAAATCAAGAAGATGTTGTGTAGTACTGAATTTAATCCTAAATATCCACTTATAGTCTTCCCATATCATGAAATTTTTCTTCAGTATAGCTTGTATCTATCCCTTGTAAGAATACCGATGGCTTGTAGTAAATTTGATAAGGACCCGGGAGATCCTGAGGAGTTGAAGGAGCTTAGACATTTGTCCTTTCAATAATCCTTAGGATCAATAGAAGTCAAGGATACTATATCAAGTGACATCAACAACTCTTACACTCAACCTATGAGGTTGTATAAAGTGAATATTGGGAGTGAATATCATCATAATTTTGAGAGTGACGAAGATCCAGACTCTATTGTGGGAATATGAAGATATGTTTCCTAAGATTTTTTCAAAGATGAAGGGGATTAAGGGAGATTTAGGATAAATGAATATTTACTTAAAATATGAGGCTAATCCAGTCAAACACAGACCATAGCATTTGAATTTATGAGTTAAGGAGAAGTTTAAGAAAGAGATCGACAAAATGCTAGCAGCTGGGTTGATTTTCCCTATGGATGATGTCGAGTGGATGAGTCATGTTATCGCACAAGTTGTAGGTTGGGAAAATCCCGAACTAAACCACAAGATGGAAACAAATAAGATAACACCTACCCATTTTCACCTCAAATAGGTATTCCCATCACTTTATAGGTGAAGTGATCACCTCAAGGGGGGAATCCCGGATGACCCTAGGGGAAATGAGATGAAAAGTGAGATGATGAAATGGATGCCTCTATAGGTAAAATTTCTAAGTGGAATAGGGGCTTGAAAGAGTCTCATGGATGAAGGAATATGTGCCACAGTGTAGGATACATGACAATGATAATTGTACCTACACGAGACACAAGAGAAACCAAGATGCAAGCCCAATAATCTTATTAGATAAGAAAGCAAAGCTTGTTTTCCTTGTTATAATAAATATATGAATATACAAATCAGAAAATAAATGTCAACAATAGCTTCTAAATAAATGTCAAAAGTCAATATAATGATACAAGAGCTAAGCTAGGTATAACTAGTACAAATCAAGATTGTAAGAGAAAGACTTTAGCACAAATGTAAGGTTGTTATAAAAACAAATTGCAGAGATATTTGATCAGCCTTATCGATGCAGCAAGAAATTTGTTAGAGAATAAAAATCAGCCACCAAAAATTGCAATTAATCCACCCAAAAAGTGTGCTAGGACTAGTAGATTGTAGGGGGCCAATATTCGCAACTTATGATGGTTGAATTGTGAGTTATTTAAGAGAATGTTTAGGGTTCTCTAGAGCCCTATAGGTTGTATATTTATTTTTATAACAGAAGAAATAAGTTATTAGATAAACAATATGCCTTGAGGGATTTAGGAGGCCTCGAGTAGCTGGAACAAATTCCAAATTAGAAAATGTCAAAATCTCGTGTTTTCACATTTACTGATGCAAGATTTTATTTCTCCAATGAAATTAGATTAGTGCCTTTAGCTATTGGGTTATGGATTAAAACAAAGAATGAGATATCAATGTTATCTCCTTGGGGGTGTAATCCCTTTTACTCCTCAATGCAAGCAAGGCTAACTAGGAAGTACTAGGAGGGTGTAAGCCCTTTTACTTCTCCTAGTAAAACCTTATGCAACAAATTATTCCAAGACAAAAATGATGGATATGGTGGGTTTGTATGTCATACTTTTTAAGGTTTAAGATATTATTTAGTTTCATTTCATTTCATTAGATAACAATAGCATAGATAGGATCACTAAGAAATACACAATCACAAGAGACACATCATTTATCCTGGGAAACCCTCATAGGGGAGAAAACCCAAAAACAACTTCCTTAATATAGATAGCCAATACAATGCCAAGAGATAACTCAAACAAATACAGAAATTCCTCTCCAAGAAGTGTTTCTCTCTCTCTCTCTTCTTCTTCTCCAACTTGTGCTCTATGAACAAGTGAGTGTGTGAACAAATGAGGCACTAGCCTCTCTTATTTATACAATCTGGCGGGCACTGGAGTGAGGTGTATTTTCACTGGCAGGGTCGACTTCTCAATCTGGGTGGTTATAACCACTTTAATATATTATGGGGCTGACTTTTCATTTAGCCCATTACAATTAGGGTTTGACCAATCCGCAAAAGGAGATTTGGTCAATTACAATACCCGACATGACCAATCCGCAAAAGGAGATTTGGTCAATTACAATACCCGACATGATCAATCCCCAAAAGGGGATTAATCTAATGAATAATACATCAATAATAATTAGATTACTCTTTGCAGTTACATTATTTCAACACTCCCCCTTAACAAGAAGGGTATTCTACAATAGCATCATGCGAGAGAGAGGGAAACATCATCAACAACATCTTGGAACACTAAATCGCATATCTATAAATCATCAGAAGTTTTTCTCATCATCAATATCATCATTCACAACAGAGAGCTGGAATGGAATCATCATCCTCATCAGCAAGAGGCTAAGGTAATATCATCATCATCTTCAACGTGAGGCTAAAGTAACATCATCATCGTCATCTTCAGCAAGAAGTTGAAGTGGCATCATCATCATCAACTTCAGCAAGAAGCTGAAGTGGCATCATCATCATCATCATCTTCAACAAGAAATTGAAGTGGCATCATCATAATCATCTTCAGCAAGAAGTTGAAGTGGCATCATCATCATCTTCTTCAGCAAGAAGCTGAAGTGGCATCATCATCATCATCTTCAACAAGAAGCTGAAGTGGCATCATCATCATCAACTTCAGCAAGAATATGAAGTGGCATCATCATCATCATCTTCAACAAGAAGTTGAAGTGGCATCATCATCATAAATTGCATCAACATGGATTAGTATAACACTAATACACCATCATAATCAATAAAAGCACAAGGCTGATACAACATCAAAAGAAGCAATATCACAGCACAAAGGCTAGAGCATCATCATCAACAACAACATCACTGCACGAAGGTTGTAGCATCATCAACATCAGCACTAGGTTGAGAGTCTTTAGCATGAGGTTGGAATCACAGCACGAAGCTGGCAACACATCATCATAGAACGAGGTTGGCATGTCATCAACACGAGGCTGACATCACAACAATTAAGATGGAATCACAACATAGCAATTAAGTTGGCAGCACAACACTCGGCTGGCATCTCAACACAACAATTAAGTTGGAAGCACAACACTCAGTTGGCATCTCAACACAACAATTAAGTTGGAAGTACAGCACTAGTATGGCATCTCGACACAACAATTAAGTTGGAAGCACAACACTAGGCTGGCATCTTGACACAGCAATTAATCTAGAAGCACAACACTCGGCTGGCATCTCAACACAACAATTAAGCTGGTAGCACAGCACTTGGCTAGCATCTCAACACAGCAATTAAGCTGGAAGCACAACGCTCAGTTAGCATCTCAACACATAAATTAAGTTGGAAGAACAGCACCAGTATGGCATCTCGACACAACAATTAAGCTAGAAGCACAACACTAGGCTGGCATCTCGACAGAGCAATTAATCTAGAAGCACAACACTCGGCTGGCATCTCAACACAACAATTAAGTTGGAAGCACATCACTAGGCTGGCATCTCAACACAGCAATTAAGTTGGAAGCATGGAACTCGGTTGGCATCTCAACAAAGAAATTAAGCTGGAAGCACAACACTAGGATGGCATCTCGACACAGCAATTAAGTTGGCAGCACAGCACTCAGCTGGCATCTCAACACACTAATTAAGATGGAAGCACAACACTAGGTTGGCATCTCGACACAACAATTAAGCTGGAATCACGGCACTAGGTTGGCATATTGACACAACACTACTCCCCCTATCAAGGGAGGTCCTTTCGGACTATACCGATATTATCTCAAAAGTGGTCAAACTTTACACTAGATAGAGGCTTGGTCAACACATCGGCAACATGTTCATCTGTGCTAACATATTGGAGCTAAATGGCTCCTCTCTGCACCATGTCACAGATGTAATGGTATCAGATCTCTATGTGTTTCGACTTGTCATGAAATATAGGATTCTTTATCATATTTATGCAGCTTTTTTTATCACATAGGACCGTGGTTGCTTCCATCTCTAGGTCAAATAGACCAGTCAATAACTTGCAAAGCCATATGGCTTCAAAACTGGCAGAACACGCAACAATGTATTCTTCTTCCGTTGTACTGAAAGCAATGCTTGATTGCTTCCTACTCTACCATGAGACAATGGATGACCCCAAACTGAAGCAGCATCCTGAAGTGCTCTTCCTATCAGAGACACCTCCAGCCCAATATGAATCAATGTACCCACTTAGTTTGAAATCATGATCTCCATCATAACTGAGACCATAATCTAATGTACCCTTAAGGTACCTCATCACATGTTTTGTAGCAACTAGGTGAACATGTTCGGGTTATACCAAAGACTGAATCAAGGTGTTCACGGAAAAACAAATATCTGGTCTAGTGTTTGTCAGATACATCAGTGATCCAATGATCTGTCTATACAACATGCCATCAATCAATTCTGATGAAGTGTTGACCAGAAGCTTCAGCTTCATTTCCATGGGTGTATTCATGGACTTTCACTCCAACATATCAAATCTCTTCAAGATTTCAATTGCATACTTCCCTTGGTTAAGGAATATCTTCTCTGTGCTCTGCCAAACTTCAATACCTAAGAGATAATTCATTTAGGTCTTCCATCAAACTCAGTGGCGAGCTTCTTCTGTAATCTGTGATGAGATTTTCTTCATCTTTGTCAAGGATACATCATCTATATATAGTAGTAACATCATTGTCTCATCATCCATAACCTTGAGATAAAGGTTAGATTCAACTTTACTCTTGGTAAATCCCAAGCTCATCAAGAAACATTCAATTCTTCCATACCAAGCTCTAGGAGCTTGCTTCAACATGTACAGAGTTCCCTTCAACTTACAGACATGAGTCTTTTTATATTCAATCTTCAAATCAAAGTTTCTCATTACATTGTACCAATATGGTACATTTTCTCATCTGCAACTCAATATGCACAATCATGTGCTATCTCTATGTTCTCTCTGCAAGGCACTATCTGTCTCACTGATTTAGAGTATGTCCTCTGCTCTTTCTACAATTGTTCCTTCTGGAACTAGGACTCTGCACCTATAGTTGCTCTGAAGTTGAGAATGATTGCTCCATTCTCATTGTGACTGCTGAGGTTTGGCAGTAACTCTTCTACTCCATCATGGTAACAACTTCATCTAAAACTGAGGGTGGCTCAATAACGGATACTGAATATATCTCTTCTTCTTTCATGAAGATAACTCTATCTTTCATTGTATTCATGTCTCCATGACCCAACTAATGTACTGCACCAGCTGTCACTCAATTTTAAATATGGGGATTGCTCCCCCTACATCTCATACTATATATGA
>SNQJ01S0006285.1:0-82725 GCA_010110895.2 Picea sitchensis | reverse complement strand
ATATGAATCATGGTTGTTCTGGTTGTCTTCATAAATATTGGAACTATTTCTTCAATAAGTGTCTCGTTATAGTCTTCTCCCTTTTGCTGGGAGAATCCTCTGGAAATACATCAGGCTTTGTATATCTGCAACATGTTTGATCTGTATAGATCAATATTGGAATTCAATATTGACTTCTCTTCTCACGGAAGAATCCATATCCTAGTCTTTCTGACTGGCTTCCTTCTTTGTCACTGAAACAAGGGAATCTTCCTAGGAGATTTCATATCTCCTAGAAGTTTCTGAAACTACGATATAGTCTTCTCATGGCATCTATCTCCCAGTGATGGAAGTTGACTTTTCATCTGATACTTTATGAGATTAGGCTTACTCTCGATTTCTTCTGAGTCTATAAGGACTTCATCATCTTTTACAGGGTATACTTGGTGTTGAATACCAAGTCTAGATGTGAAAGACAAAGTCAGGCTTCGAACGAGTTCTTCTTCTCATTCTAATGTTCGGTCATCTTTGGATCCTTCTGCTCCTTTCATTCAATCTTCATATGAGATACTTTGAATCTCAAGAGATAGCTTCTTCTTCATCTTCTTTGGTACATGAGTGTATATGGTCATGTACATAGTCTGCTTCATGTCTCATATAATATGTTGTCTTCAACAACCTTCACTATAGCTTCCTCGGAGTTATCACCTGTGACCTGAAACAAGGTCAACAAAACAATAAGCAGGAGTAGTACTCTTTTGATAATAGTAGATAAAGCAATAGCACGAATAATCGTCACAGTGGCTCCCTTAGAGCTTTCACTTGTGACCTGTCTGAAGCAAAGATCAAGAGTAACAAATACAATACAGAATGAGGTCAACACTCTTATAGTGTTGTGATCAAACATTCCTCAATGGCAACCTGGAACTAACACCAGAGGTTTCTCCTAGAGAAGATGTTAGTTGTATCATGCAAATAAATACATTAAGAATTTATCTCAATATTCTCACATGCTACCAAGCACTATAGTGTTTTCTTGACACTTGCACGTTTTGAATCTTAGCAACTTAATCATTCAAACCTGGAGCCTGGAGTTTTGTTCTCCGGAATGAGTGTGTTTCTTTTCTTCCAAGTATCCTTCACTCAAGATGACAAGTGTTTTCTTCAACCTGACTTCTGTACTAGGACAATATGTTATTTTTGACAAAATCTTGGGTTAGAGAATAAGCTCTATGATATCTACGTTAATCCATCTAATATTTTCACCAAAGGTTACTATGATGGTCATAGCTTCAACATGAAACACTGATCAAAATAATGTCATAACAACTAGATGTATATCAGAATAATCAAACATGAGTTGCATTATTCTTCTGAATGTGTTGGATCTTGATATCCTTCTAGGTCTATGGAAATATATCCCTTCTCCTGCAAATACCCTTTAACGCTTAACAATTTAAACATATGTAAGTACATATCTATGATAGTATTTGTAGGTAGTGGCACCATCTGGTACCAGTGGCAATGATCACCAACTCTTAAAAACTTCAAGGGTGACTGCAGCTGGTACTACGGCTAATACTTCAACTAGTACTGCACCTGCAATTGATACTGAAACTGGCTCTGAGACTGCAACTGCAACTTAGGGTTTTATGAGGAAACCCTAATTTTTCAAACTTCAAATTTTGAAATTCTGATCTAGGGGATAGATGCGTTGAGCTGAGGCGAGTAAGTTGGTGCAGTCAGATTTCTGAAAATACAACTTTTACCCCCTCAAACTTGACCAGCAGATTTTTGGACCGGTGCTTCTAGTTTTCTGGTACTTCTGGTACTTCTGGTTTTTTGGTTTTCTAGTACCAGTGAAAAATAGGGTTTCACTTTCTGGGAGATCTACCCACTGAAAAGGTGTGCTGAAGGTGCCAAAGAATTCCTTGGGTTAGGGTACACTTTTCTAGATGGTTTTGAGGCTTAAAATCTTCTTCAATAAAAAGCCCTAATTTCCATGTACAACAACAGTGACGTTTTTCTCTTTCTCTTGTGAAATATGCTCTCTTTAGCTTAGCTCTGATACCATGTTAAGGTTTAATCTATTATTGAGTTTCATTTCATTAGATAACAATAGCATAGATAGGATCACTGAGAAATACACAATCACAAGAGACACATAATTTATCCTGGGAAACCCTCATGGGGGAGAAAACCCAACAAAAACTTCCTTAATATAGATAGCCAATACAATGCCAAGAGATAACTCAAACAAATACATAAATTCCTCTCCAAGAAGTGCGCCTCTCTCTCTCTTCTTCTTCTCTAATAGTAGCTCCAAACTTGCGCTCTGATGAACAAGTGAGTGTGTGAACGAATGAAGCGCTAGCCTCTCTTATTTATACAATCTAGCAGGCATTGGAGTGAGGTGCCTTTCCAATGGCAGGGTTGACTTCTCAATCTGGGTGGTTATAACCACTTTAATATATTTTGGGGCCGAATTTTCATTTAGCCCATTACAATTAGGGTTTGACCAATCCACAAAAGGGGATTTGGTCAATTACAATACCCAACATGATCAATCTACAAAAGGGGATTGATCTAATGAATAATACATCAATAATAATTAGAATACTCTTTGAAATTACATTATTTCAACAATACTCCCCAACAAGTATAGAAAATCAAACTTGTAACCAAGCAATGAAGCAACAATAAGATAGATTCCTTACCTAGTCCAAGCGTCAACAAGATAAACCTCATGTTTACCAAGATTAATCCACCACAAGTGCAAGAGAATAGCTCCACTAGAGATAGTGCATCACTTCATCCACTGATAGAAAAGAGAAACCATAAAAAGAGCACAAGAGAGAGAGAGATTTCCCAAAGAGGGGGAAATTTTCATCTAGGAGTCTTCTCATAATGGGAGAGTTATGATCCAAATGAAATAGAATTGATCTCTATTTAGACAAAATGTTCTAAAACATGTTTGTCCAAAAAAATTAGGGTAAAACATGAGATAAGGGTTCAACAAATATTACCTTTCCCCTTTACAAAAGTAATATTATTTAATTCATAGTTTGCACATAAGAGAAACCCTAAAAACAAGACGTCACCCCTTTTTTAGGAAACGTTTGGCACTTTTGGTCAAGTCGTTGAGTTGGAGAAGGGAGTGATAGGCCTCCAAAGGCCAATTTTCTTCAACCAAATCCTTTCTTCCATGATCCATGGGCCTCTTCCTCCAAAAGGTTCCAAATTTCCATCAAAACATACGTCACCACCACAACCTAGCCCTAGGGTGACGTCAAGCCATCAAAAGGTGTCGTTTTGTCCCTTTCAAGCAAGTAGTTTAGAATGTAGAGGATGGGTAAGATCTTCCAAGGTATCATATAGGCCTCCAAAGGCATGTCATCATCATCTGGAGTGTGGACCCTTGGCATCCAACCTACGGGCTTCAAGCCCCAAGGAAGCCTAAGCTAGGCTTGTTCTTCCAAAACTATCGACCAACTAGATCCTGCAAAGACAAATGAATACACCCTCCAAGGATATCAAGTCAAATGCATCATGATGAGTAAATCAAATCAATAAAATATTCATGCAAGCATGTACATCTAAACTACCTTGTCAAAATAAACAAGTGCTCAAATACCCTATACAATTTTCCAAGTTTAGGTATGGGAGGGTTGAAAAAGAAACCTATTGGGTGAATCGTACCTCAAATTTAGGAGTGTTTCCAAAGTATACCTTTCTCTAAGTCATGTGTATGAGGTGACATGGATAGGGGTAATAATTTTTGGCATGGGGTTCATGACATACAAGGGGTTTTAGTATCTCATTTATAGGTGCCTTTGTAGAGAGTGTGTTGCACCTTTGTTTTAAATGCAACCTTTTTCCAATCCCATTTATTGTATTTTATTCTTTTAGGATATTTCCAGGTTGAAGCCAAGGTGGGTCTTCTACCTAAGCATGAAAAATAGTTCCCATCTTGACTCTACCCTGGTCACATCATGCTTCCCCAAGTTGAAAATATGTGTAGGGATTCTACCTAAGCATTAAAAATAGTGCCCACACATGCTCCTCCTTGGTTGGAATTTTGTATTAGTTATTTTTCATGGGTCCCATCAGTTTCTTATGAGAGACATTTTATTTTTCTTGGGATCCCTAGGCGAGCATCTAGAAGGTTAATGATTAGTTTTTATATTTTTCCAACTACAAGCCTCTGGGCCTTCAGCCCCTTCTTCCCATGAAATGAGGGACAACCTTGATCCGGATTATTTTGACAATGAAATGAAAGTGAATATATAACAATGAAATATACAGAGATATTTCAATAAACACAGAGATAAAGTAATGCACAATTTTTATTAATGAGAGAATGTACAAAAACTGTAAAATTACAAAGTGAATGACTCACTAGAATGGTGGAATCTTTTCTATGAGAAGAGATGTGATGGATAATCTCATTCGCAAGAAGATTATGATGATCTACAATGAGTCTCTAGAGTCATTTTTAACATAAATAAAATACAAAACCCTAACCCCGGAAGATGAAATTCCAAAAGGTTTGTGGGCCCCGATGGGGGTAGTTGGTACGTCAACTTCCCAAGGGTGTAAATTTTTCATACGATATATGTTTGGGGCGCGGGATAGCTCATTTGAAAGTTTTATCTAAGAACCAAACTTTTTTCCATCATACTCTCGCTAAATCCTACAATATGACTATGGTGGGCCCACAAAAACATTGTTTAGGGCCTCAAAACGGCCCCAAAAGTTTAGGACCCGAAAAGATGTAGAAAAACTGCCAAAGTGGAAACCCCTGTTTTGATCCAGTGGAATAGGTGGGTGGCCATTGATTTCTGCATGGATCAATCCTCCCCCCTTAGGAATCAATGGTCTCCATTGTGTGAAGTCCCCAGGGAAGCTTTTGTTGAATCTGAACCTTGGTGAGTTGTTTTCCTTGTTGAATAAGTTGCCATGCTTAGCTTGTTGAAGCTTGTTATGAACCTATTGTTGGAGGGGCTAGATTTGTTTAACTAATATGAATTCATGATCTGTCGGATTATGGGAGGACTATGTTGTTGAAGATGCATAATTAATAACATGAAGGGGTTTATCATAACTTGGTTTGATTGGGAAGTGTGGAGGCACCCTCGTAGGTGCAGTAGGAATATCTTGGTGCTCTTCTACAAACTTGTTGATCTGTTTTTGTTGGATAGAAGGGTCTTGGGTTGAGGCTACGGTGGTTGTAGTGTCCTTCTCTTCTGACTAGGTTGTGAAGAGAATAAACTTTGTGGTATGATATATTACTTTGCGGCACTGTTTTGTTGGTACAGTAGTCAGAACTACCTTCGGTATCCTGTAGGGCTGACCCCCAGAGTAACAATGATACTATGGGTTTCAGACTCATAAACAACGTGATGCCTCCGCATATATGGTTGGACCAATAGAACATCATAGAATTCCAGTGGGGAAACATCACACAGTACCTCATCCTTTAAGGGCTTGATGTCGTAGGAAATGTGACACTGTTGGATGACAAGAAGATCTTGTCCTTGGCGGAGCCATCTAATGTTGTATGGTTGCAGGTGAGGTGCTGTCAGAAAATCCAACTGCTTGATGACCTCTATTAAGATGAGGTTCTTCTGGCTTCCACTATAAACAATGAAATTCAACGGGGTCCCCTTCACCCACATCTGTGAATGGAAAAGGTGCTCTCCCTCCTCAGGATCATATGGTTATTCTGGTTTGATTTTTGCAGCCACGATAGTAGCAGTGGGTTCTGTATGAATTATCTATCTCATTTTATTATTTTTTGAATCGGATTCTGAGTCAGGTCTCGTTTTTGTTTCTTTGAGCTCGACCACTAATGACTATTTTGAGTAACATTCATCGGTGTTGTGTCAAGGGATTTTTTGGAAGTCGCACCACTTCCTAGTGTCCTTCTTCGTCTTCTCATTACCCTTATTTTCTCATGGCTTGGACTGGTTGTCTTGAGGTTTATTGTTCTATGAGTTAGGGTTTCCTTTACCATACTTTGTTTGTTGCATATTTGCAGACCCAAATTCCCGTTTTCTCTACTCCTTAAATTTATACTCGATTTTGATAGCATATCTATAAGCAACTCCCAGTGATGAGATGTCCAGAAACTCCATTTTGGTTTGGATGTACCTGTGTAGAGCCCTACAATATTCCAGAACTAGATGTCATTCAGATTCTTTGATACCCATCTTGGTGCGCAAGGTATGGAAGGTATTTGTGAACTATGGCACTGTTTGGTCCCACTTTTGATGCAACGTGGTCCATCTCATGTACTGATCATCATAGTTTCCCACAAGGTAATATTTCTCCTTGACCGCATCCATAAAAATATCCCAAGTGGGCTCGGCCCCAAATATTCCAGACTCCTCTATGGAGTTTTTCTCCTAGTAAGTTTCCCACCAATTTTTGACATGGGGAAGGGCCTTAAGGAGCGCAAAGATGATATTTTCTCTGTCGAAAAAATCGTGAACACAAAATAACCTTTTAGAAAATTTAACAATTTTTCAAAGCATCTGCATCGATCCAACCTTCAAATATGGGAATATCAAAATTAACATGTACCTTGAATGGGGTAGCGTCTCCAAAGTAAATTCTTGACAAATACGCTCATGTTATTTTCAGCAATCGTTGAAGGATTTGGGAAAAAATCTCCAGCATCCCGTTCCTCTGTTGCACGAGGGATTCCATGAGAAATAGTTGGATGGGATATTTTTATCCCTCATTCCTCTTATGTTCCAACATGGGAGGTTGCTTGGGATGGAAAGAGTATTTTTCCTCAAGAGAAATTAGCTCAAGATCCAACTCTCTATACCCTGACCTCGTCGGGGACATGCACTAAGAAATGAAAAAGTAGTATCCTGCTCTGGTACCACTAATCCAGATTATTTGGAGAATCAAATGAAATTGGAGATATAATTATTAAATATATAGATATATTGCAATAAACACAGAGATACAGTAATGCACAATTTTTATTAATGACAGAATGTACAGAAACTGTAAAATTATAGAGTGAATGACTCGCTAGAATGGTGGAGCTTATCTCTGAGAAGAGATGTGATGGCTATGCTAATTCGCAAGAAGATGATGATGATCTACAATGAGGCTCTAGAGGCCTTTTTAACATAAAGAAAATATGAAACCCTAATCCCGGAAGATGAAATTCCAAAAGGTTTGCGGGCCCCGATGGGGGTAGTTGGTATGTCAACTTCCCAATGGCATAACTTTTGCATATGATATCCATTTGGGGCACACGATAACTCATTTGAAAGGTATATCCAAGGACTACAAATTTTTTCATCCCATTCTAGAAAAATCTTATAATGTGACTGTGGAAGGCCAAAAAAACGTTGTTTAGGGCCTCAAAATGGCCCCAGAAGTTTAGGACCTGAAAAGATGTAGAAAAAATACCAAGGTGGAAACCCCTATTTTGAGCCTATGGAATAGGTGGATGGCCATTGATTTCTGCCTGGATCAAAACCCTTCTTGAGTCATTATACCTGAAAATCCAAAAAGGTAAGGAGATGAGAGGATGAAGTGTGGAAAGTGATAAGTATGGTTGGGAATGGCAGGATGACTCATCAAGAGGACCTCCCAATAGAAAACATATACCTAAGGGTGACCCACTTACTAGGGCGCAATGTCAACCACCAAAGTGAAATGAGGCAAAGAGAATAATGTCCAAGAAAACATTACATAATCTAAAGAAATTTAAAATGAAACAAACCCAAATGACTAAAATATTAAAATGACACTCACCATAATACATGGCTTGTACCTCATGGATCGAGACCCAATGTCTTCCAAAAGCCAGCTAGTGTGGTGGATACCATCACGATAATCATGGAATTATGGTGGTGAAACGGGTCGCTATCTGTGCAAGTGGACACTATTGGTCAATATGTCTTTCAATAGTCCATGTATGCAACCTGAGGGCCTCGAGACATCATCTCCTTAGTTATCCATAGGAGTTGGGGATAACAAGTCCCATTGTGATACAAAGTAAAGAAGGTATCGATGATATCAAATTTTGTGTTGACTACATAATCTTGAACTCAGCTTGTGTACATGATCTTTTTCT
This sequence comes from Picea sitchensis, assembly GCA_010110895.2. Lineage (NCBI taxonomy): Eukaryota > Viridiplantae > Streptophyta > Pinopsida > Pinales > Pinaceae > Picea > Picea sitchensis. Next base: position 74,642 of record SNQJ01S0006285.1, on the reverse strand, counting down.
GACTCCCTTTAGTGATGAAGTGATAGATCAGGTGGCTGGAAAGGAAGTGTACTATTTTACATATGTATTCTCAAGGTATCATCATATTAGAATCATGGAAGAAGAAAAAATAAATACTACCTTTACAACTGAGTAGGGCTCTTTTGCTTATAATGTTATGCCCTTTGGGATGAATAACTCCCCAATTGTCTTCTCTCGAATAGTTATTGTTGATTTTCGTGACTTTATTCACAATTTCCTTGAATTATACATGAATGATTGGATTGTGTATAGTCCATTGAAGGAGCACATAGGTTTAATACAGTTGATGTTTGATCATTGCAGGAATTTATAGATCTATCTCAACCTGGAGAAGTGTATCTTTTGTGTACCTTTTGGAAATTTGTTGGGACATTTAGTATGAAGGAAAGGGTTTGTGGTTGATCCTGCAAAGATTGTTGTGATATTGAATATGCCTCCTACTAATTCCAATCAATTGTGTTCAATGTTGGGTCACACTAGGTATTATCGTATATTTATCAAAAATTGTGCAAGCGTAACTACCCCTTTGGAAAAGTTGCTAAAGAAATCTGAATCCTTCAGTTGGAAGTGAGAGTGTGATCAATACTTTGACACCCTCAAATAAAAGAAGATTTATCAATATAAGCGCAACTTCACTACCATTGGAAGGTCAAGTTTGGAAATGGTTTAGGATTTACAAAATTTTAGACACTATTTGTTAGGTGGTCATTTTAAATTATTTACCGATCATTCAGCTCTGAAATATTTGGTTAATAAGCATGTGTTAGAAGGAAGAATTTGTAGATGGTTGTTGTTGTTTTAAGAGTTTTCCTTTGAATTCATTGTCAAGCCAAGTAAACCAAATGTTGTCCCTAATCATATATATCGGTTGGAATCAGGGGAGAGTGGCAGAGTTATAGATGGTCAGCTCTCAGATGCATATCTTTTTAAGATTGAAGCTATCCCTGATTACCTTTCAAATATTGAACTATTTCTCACTACTGGTACTACGCCTAATGGATATTCTACAATTTAGAAGAGGCACATGGTGGTTCATGCTTTAGAATATCAGTTGATCGTATGACACTTATATAATATGGGATTGCAAAAAATCCTTCGACGATGTGTACTTGATCATGAGAAACTAGAGATATTGTGGGAATACCACAATGGATTTTTGAGAGGACATGTTGGAGGGAAAGAGACTTCCAAAAAGGTATTACAATAAATTTTGTGGTGGTTGATTGTCTTCAAAGATGCAAAATATTATTCCAAGCCATGTGATGTTTGTCAGAGGGTCGATAAACCATCGTGTAAAGATGATTTTCCCTTACATCTTGTTCAGGCCCTTCAAGTCTTTGAGAAATGGGAAGTTGATTTCATAGGAACGATCAATTCACCAGCCAAGCACTCGAAAGAATGGTATATCATCACTGCTACTGACTATCTCACCCATTGGGATGAAGGAGAATAGATCTGAGATTTCTCTACAGACATAGTGGCCAGGTTTATTTTTTAGAACATCATCACTTGGTTTGGATTCCCTTGAAGTTTGACCAACAATCAGGGTGCACATTTCATCAGCGATACCATATCCACTCTCACCCATGAGTTTCTAATTAAACATCATAAAAGAATCCCATATCATCGAAAATAAAATGGTACAGCTGAATCCTTTAAGAATATTATGGAGAGGGTGTTAACTAAGGTATGTTGTACAAATAGAGATGACTAGGATAAAAGGGTTCCAACAATATTGTAGACTTACAGGACCACTACAAATAAGTTGCATAAGTATACTATGTTCCAACTGGTTTACGGCAGCGAATAGTTTTCATAACCGATTTCATCACCGCAAGATTATATATTGTGCAAGTAACTCATATGACATATGATAAATCCATTGTGGAATAGGTCACAGAGTTGTTGTAATTGGATGAAGCTCAATTTCTGGAAGATTTTCATAAGACTGTGGAAAAGGCTTGGCATGGAAGGCGTATCAAGACTAAGTCTTTTGCGTAAGATGATCGATTTTTTTTGTACGACAGTAAGTATCAAAAGAGTCCAGGGAAACTGCAAATGCATTGGCTTAGACCATTCATCATTGTGGAAATTTGAGACTATGTATTTGTCATAATCGAACAACTAAATGGTATTCTCCATCTAGTATAGGTGAACAACACACGCCTGAAGCCCTAAATTTCTCCTCAATGAGAGAAGTTTTGCAACACTCCCGTCACAAGGAGTGAACAAATTAGGTAGGTTTTTCAATTATTTTTTTGTTTACCCTTTTCATCAATAAAGTGGTGACATGTCCAACTGTCACCTGTCCTAGAGTCTAGTTTTCATTGTACATTTGTCTAGCCCAAATCACACCTTTGTGTTTGGGGAGGTCTGCATCAAATATTTTGATATTTAATAGCTTCCAAGTTTGAAATCCATGTCATGTTGTTGTCACTTTGTTCATTAAATGTCCTTGGTACCTTTCTAGTCATTGTCCTGTCATTGCCAATTCGATTCATTTTAGTCCAAATGATTGTCAGTACATTTTCGGTTAATTCTTGTTGGGACAATTAATTTTTCGTTCGCCCGGATGTCCAATTGTAGTGTTGTTGATTGTCCCCTTTATTTCCCAAATCCCCGAATAGATATTGTAATGATTAGTAGCCATGTCTATTGTTAATGGTGCATTAATATATGTGGTTTCCATATCTATGACATGTCCATGTGCATCGTATGTCACCTTCATCCTTACTCTCTATAAACTTGTCCTCGTCTCCCACTCAAGTCATTTCCTTTGAGTTTGTTGTTTGAATATTTCACTCTAGAGCCCCTAGAGAAATCTGCAAGCCTACACAAGCGCCTATGTCCACCAACTTTCTTTTTTTACCAACATAGGTCTACCAATAAGGTTCACACTTTCAATCAAGGATTCCTTCCAAAGGTTGTCCTTCCAACAAAATTCATTGATCCATGGGTCGAATTTATGGAAGATATTCACAGAAAGGTCGAGCAAACTCGGATACTAGACATCAACTTCATAGATGTGTCAAAGTATCCGCAAATGGATATTCACACTTTCATGGATTTCTCATCCCTATAGATCAATGAAATGCAATGGTAATGGAAACCGTCCTTCCTACCCCTATGAGACATTACTTTGATGAACTTGTGTGACCTGCCAGTGTTTGGAACTACCAGAGAAGTCGCATGGTGCACAAAATTTCTCATTAGTTGAGTGCACAATGGTACCTTATGGTTGGATAAGGCCTATCCCATCCATTTGGATCACATTCACAAGATGACTAGATTATTCATGGAGGGACAATACGTAATGCAAGGCTTCCAGGGGTCATGGAAGCATGGTCGCAAGAAGAGAGAAACCAATCTCTATGACAAATATGGCACGAAGAGAGGAGGTCATGGAGCTCACATTGAAACAATAAATGATGAGTAGTTCCATTATTCCTACTATTTAATTGCCAACAAGGTCATGAAAAACTACTCCCATGGTGAATGCATGCTCGACACTATATCGGTGGTTGATTTCTACAAAATAGGAGCACCACTGAATTGGTGTAAGTACATTCTCATGAAAATATTGCAAGCATGCATCAATGTGCATGAGAGGGCCACTTACTTAATTTATGGATATTTGTTGGTCACTTTTGTGATGTGGAAATGGAAGGCACCAGTGGGGTGCACACTGTCATTTGAACCCGACACTAGGATTACCAAGCTGTTAAGAACCAAATATCAATATAACATAGAAAAACCTCATAATAAGTACTCAACGCCTTGAAAAAGAGATAAACTCAAATAATAAGCCTATTCGAGGGGGAAACCTCCTTATGCCCACATAAATGTACAATTAAAAGATGATTCAAAATGAACATGTCTCCTTGGTATATATAGGAGACTAGGAGGTATAATTACAACTAATGGACTAAAGACGACATAAATAAAATAACATTACTAATATAATATGCCCTAATTAAGGGGTAATGAAAAGACATAAATAAAATAACATTACTAATATAATATGCCCCACTAAGGGTAGAGCCACTATTTAGGGCTTGGCTTCCCTGAGACAAGGTAAGTGTTGTTCCCAATGCTTGAGTAACTTTGATGCTTCTATATAAAAGACTCATCTTCCCAAGTGGAATCTTCACCGATAGTTTCCATTTAATGAGATACTCAAATGGATCTATTCCTCACCGATGACCTGTGTTAGTGATGGCTTCGTGATCCAATATGATTTTTCCTTCCCCGCCAAGTTCGCAATATAGTTTGAACTCCGATCTTGTCTCCTATAACATGGAAAACCTGGTGTACTCGTGAAGATGCACAACTCCACTTGTATGCCATAGTACCAATCTTTGGGAACACCTTATAAGGGCCATATAGTACTTTGCGATAATTTATTATCCTTCTTGGCTTCCCTGAGGGACATCCTATTGTATGATTGTAGTCTTAAAACACCCAATCCTCTACTTCAAACTTCTTTCACTATGATGTTGATCCGCTTGTTGTTTCACAATGCATTTTGTGTTGGTTATGGAGCCCGATTATGTTCCTGATTTAGAGGACCTTGATTTCAACCACATGTTTATACCCCCATGAAGACTTTTACACCACAAAAGTATGTACACTCTTCCATCGGGGAGTGCGAGGGGGGGTACCCCTATGGGTCCGGGGCCTATCCCATTAGTTGGGGGGTTTGGGGGAAAGTGGGCCCCCGGTGGTGGTTTGGGGGCGAAGCCCCTAAGGAAAAATTGCCTGTAATGTATATTGTACTTCATTGTAACCGACTGCTCATTATAAGGTCGTAGATCTAACAAGAGAAATTATGTTGTGGTTTTTTTTCCTAGAAGGCAACTCTCTCTATGAGGGGAAATGTATTGTGACTATGCATTATGCATGCAGTATTGTATTCTGAGTGAGGAGACCGTGAGAAAGAAGAGGAAGTTACAAATGTGCTCTTGTTGTAGGTTTTATCCCTTCATTTGTCGGATAATAATAAAGGAAGGACCCGGCACTACAGGACGAGTTCACACCGGGTGAACCATGTATATCTATGGTTCTATTGTATTGTGTATCTCTCGTATTTTTTCCACATTTTATTTTATTGTCTGCGGTCCTATTTTCAACAACCGCTGTATTAGAGTGAAAGGTAACTCGCGTGAAAAGAGGGTTCCCGGTTCGAATGTGAGCAATGGAGGAAGATGGAAAAGTTTAGGGTCAAGAAATTTAACGGCCAAAACTACCGGCTATGGAAGATGCAAGATGGAATATTATTTATATCGAAGGATCTATTCCTACCATTGGGTGGGAGTAGCAAGAAGCCAACATCCGCGAAGGATGAAGAATGGGAGATTCTGACAGAAATGCTCTAGGAATAATACGGCTGAGCCTGGCAAGATCGGTGGCTTTCAATATTTCGAAGAAAAGACAACAAAGGATCTAATGAACACATTGGCTAACTATATGAAAATCCCTCGGCATGTAATAAGGTATTTATAATGAATATATTATTTAATATGAAGATGTCAAAAGGCTGGTCCGTCATATCATTTAAATGAATTTACTACGCTTACTAATCAACTAAGTTTTGTAAAAGTGGACTTTGATGATGAGGTTAGGGGCTCTTCTAATCTTGTTCTCATTGCAAGAAAGTTGGAATGGCTTGGTCATGGCTATAAGTAACTCGGCTCTTTGGTTCAAATACTTTAAAATTTGATGATGTTGTTGGTGTTATCCTTAGTGAGGAAATGCAACGGAAAAAGCTAATGTGAGACATCGGGTAATGCGCTGAACATGGAGAACAAGGAAGACAAAAAGGATAGAGGAAAGGGCCTGTGGAACCATGGGAATTTAGAAGGCATATCCAAATCCGTGACTTCAAGATAGAGGTTGAACCGTGTAGAAGAAAGGACATCCTAAGAAAAGATTGCACACCAAAGAAACAAAGAGATGGACAACATGAGAGAATTAGGAAGCAAATGTAACAGATGTGTTACAAGATGCTTAGACTCTTTCTATAGATAATATTTCCTGAAGTCTTGGTAGGTAGATTCGGGGGTTTCCATTTCATGCCACACCTATAGGAAACATTTTCTAGATTATGTTCGTGATTTTGGACAAACTATTTGTGGGATGATGCACCATGCAAAATTGTTGGAATGGGAAAGGTAAAATAAAGAACGCAATGGAAAACCAATGGTTGTTGAAATATGTAAGACATGTTCCATATTTAAGGAAAATTCTAATTTCAATGGGGTAGTTGGTAAATGAAGGTTGTGTATCCATATTTACGTGATAAGATGTGGAAGGTCATCAAAGGATCATTGGTGATAGCAAAAGGAGAGAAGGTAGGTACATTGTATTTATGTATTGGTAATCGAATTCTTCATCTCTTTAGCTTATAATAAGAGTGATACAAAAGACCGTGGCATCATAGGTCGACACTATGAGTGAGAAGGGTATGCGATACTGGCCAAAGAAATTTACTCACGTGATGTTAAACAAATTGATTGGGACTTCTATGAGCATTGTGTTTATGAAAACAAAAGAGAGTCGGATTACTCGTAGGTCGGAAAAGAAAAGAAGAATGAAAGGTTAGAGACGCATTGCATGTATGGGGATCTAACTCAGTATCATCTCTGGTGGCTCTCGCTATTATGTTACTTTTATTGATGATGCAACTAGAAAACTTGGGTTTATTGCATTCTGACAAAAATATGATGTTTTGATACTTTTAAGAAATGGAAAGATTTAGCTGAGAATGAGACAAGAAAAAGTTTTGGGCGTCTCAGATAAGATAATCGAGGTGAATATTGCAGCAAGGAGTTTGATGGATTATTGTTCATACCATGGATTCGTAGAACAGAGAAGCACAGCCTCCAAGAACGCCAATAAGAAAATGGTGTGTCGAAGGATGAACATGACAATCATGGAGCGGCAAGCGAGCATGAGATTGTATGCCGGGCCCTCATGCCTGGTAGATGTTGTAGATATTTTGTTTACTTAATAAACAAGAGGAACTTCAAGCTCTTGATGGTAGAATCTAGAGGTGGAATGGATGCAGCGTTGTAAAGCATTCTTTTTGAAAACTTTTGGTTCAAGCATTTGTCCATATTGATAAAGAAAATAAAACAAAGCTTGAGTCTAAATCCAAGAAGTGGACCTTTATTGGATACCTGTTAATGATTTTGGTTATCGACATGGGATTATGAAAATAAAAAAATCATTAGGAGTAGAGATGTCATATTCAATGAGAAGGTCATACAAAGATTAGCTGCAAGGAAAGAAACGGGAAGAAGAAAACAAGAATACACAAAGGCTTGATGAGATCACTCCAAAAGAAATTCCAAAGGAACTTTGAAAATCAAAAATGTACAACACTGTGATGTGCTAGGCACTCAAACACCCTAGTGTTGTTAGAATATCTACTAGGTTAAGTATACCCCTAAAACGATAATTCCTCCCTTCATTGTATTATTTATTGTTGATTTATTCTAGTGAACTAGAATGTTATGAAGAGGCAATGCATGTAGACACCAAAAAGAGGTGGGAGCAAGGCATGAAAGAGGAAATGAATTTTGAAAATAACCAAACTTGGGACTTGGTCTAGTTGCCTACAGGAAAAAAAGAGAATTGCAGAACAAATGGGCTTACAAGTTGAAGGAAGAAATAGAGAAAATGGCACAAGGTCAGACTTGTTGTAAAGGGATTTGCACAAAAGGTATAGATTTTGATGAAATATTTTCTCCTCGTTGTTAAAATGACTTCAATTAGGACTATTTTTGGGTCTTGTGGCGTGAGAAGATTTTCATCTCTTGAATAGTTAGATGTAAAACAACTTTTCTCCATGGGGATTTAGGAGGAAGAGATTTTATGCAAAAGAAATAATGTAAGTATGAGGTCAAAGGAAGGAGAATTTGTACAGATTGAAGAAGAGGACATGGGTCTAAAGCAATCTCCAAGGTTGTGGTATTTGAAGTTTGACAAAGTTTATGACAATGTGGTTATAATGGATGTCATTTTGATCACTGTTTATTTTAAAAGGCTAGAAATGGAAGCTATATTATCTTGCTATTGTATGTAGATGACATGCTTGTTGCGGTGTCTAATATTTGAAGCTATATTATCTTGCTATTGGCTAATTTGGGAAGAAATTATCCAATTCATTTACAATGAAGCATTGGGCGCTCTAAGAAAATCTTGGCATGAGAATAATAAGAGACGAAAAAAATCGCACTGACTTTGTCTTAGGGTGAGTACACAGAAGGTGTTGGAGAGGTTTAGAATGCTAATGAAAACCAGCTAGTACACCTTTGGCCATCCATTTCAAATTATCCAAAGAAATTTGTCCGCTATCACGTGGATGAGATAGAATACATGTTCAGGGTCCCTAATTCATCGCCAGCTATGTACTGAATGGCGTAAATTTGTTTGCACAAGACCAAATATTGCACATGCAAAGGGAGTTGTTGCATATGGAACAATCTAGGTAAATAACATTGGGAGGCAAGAAAGTGGATTCCCAGGGTATTTGAGAGGTATTAATGCTCATGCATTATGTTTTGAGGTTCGCACTTTTCTACAGGATATGTTGGATTCAGACATGGCGTGATAAAGACAAGAAGAGGAGCACCACAGGTATGTTTTTAATATAGGTGTAACAACGTTAGGTTGATTTCCAATTTAAAAGTTTGTTGTACTTTCAACAACAAAGGCAAAGTATGTTGTTACTACAGAGGCTGGGGTAAAGAGATGATTTGTTACAAATGTTTATGGAGTACTTGGAAAGAAGCAGAGAATAGTAGGTTGTACCATGACAATGAGAGTAATTCATTGCAAAGAACTCAGCCTTCCATTCAAAGAATAAGTATATATAGTTACAGCAACACTTTAGACAATCCACCTTGGAATATGGACAATTGGCTGGAAAAGATACACACCAGATAGAATCATGCACATGCTTACAAAAGGAGTAAACTCGTGAGGAAATTGAGTTCATGCCTACTAATTGGTCTTCTTGCAAACAATGAAGATGAAGATGAGAAATTTTCCAAGCCCAAGAATAGTTCGTGAGTCCATCATATACAACATCTAAGTGTTGTTGGAGACTGCCTCAAGTGGGATATTGTTATTGTGGAGCCCCGACATTATGTTCTTGATTCTGAGGTCCTTGCTTTTAGCCATGTTTATACCCCCATGAAGACTTTACATCCCAGAAGTATGCACACTATCCCACGCGGGGGAGTGCATAGGGGGTACCCGGGTCCTGGGGCTCATCCCCTAGCTAGGTTTGGGGGCGTTGCCCCCGGTAGAGGTCAATGGCCTCAAAGGAAACGTTCGTAATGTAGTATTGTATTTCATTGTAACTGACCATTCATTATAAGGTCGCATCTACGGTAGAAATTATGTTAGGATTTATTTCCTAGAAGGAAACCCTCTATGAGGGAAATGTATTACGCTATGCATGTATGGTGGTGAATATTGTATTCGAGAGGAGACTGTAGAAAGAAGAGGGAGTTACAATGGGTTTTGTTGTGGTGGTTGTATCCCTTTCATTTGTTGGATAATAATAAAGGAAGGACTCGCCAATATATCCGGTGGACGAGTCTACACCGGTGAACCACGAAATCAGGTCTCTATTGTATTGTGTATCTTCTAAGTTTTGCTCGTGATTTGTTTTATTTATTTCTCCTCAATGCTGTTTTTCTAACATTTCGTACATGGTCGCTATCCCATTATTTGGAGAACTTTTGTTGATGCTCATGTGATATTGCACTACTTGAACCTTATATTTTTCTTTGGGAGAAGAAGTGATGTAATGAGGGGTGGTATCCATAGAGTGCCATAAATGGTGTCATTTTCATAAGATGAAAGGAAGTGTTATACCACCATTCGCAAAGGGAAATCCATTTGAACCATTGTGTTGTTTATCGAGATGAATGAAGGTATCCTTTTAGATATTTGTTCACTATCTCGGCTTGTCCATCGGATTGAGGATGATAGGGATGAGCTATGAGTCAATTGAGTACCCAAACAAGAAAATAATTATGTCCAAAAAATGTCCAAAGGAAGATGGGATCTCTATCACACTTGGTAATAATCTTTGGTCCGCCATGGCTTTGAACTATCTCCATGAATGCAAGGGCAACTGCATATTAGCTTTGAAGGGATGAGAGTACAAAAGTGTGTGAACAATCACCATGATGACACTCTTCCTTAAGACTTCCAACTCGCGGATGAAATCTATGGAAACCTCCTCCCAATGCTAACTTGGGATGGCTAATGGTTTTAGAAGACCTCGGGTCTTAATTGTTTCCACCTTTGTTTTTGGCAAACCAAACATTCACACAAACCTTTGATCATTTTTAAGGCCATCCCAAAAATTCTTCTGACCCTATGGCAGGTTTTTAAAAACTCGGGAAAGGCTCCCCTACAATCGGAGAGGTGTATAATTCCAATAGTACATTTTGTTTGAGTTTGCACTTCTTACATAGCTTATATGTTGTTCATAGTGAATCATTTTTCCATGCAAATGTATCCCATGTATTGGGATCTTGTTGCAACCCTTGAATGAGAGTCCACACTTTTTCATCATTCTTCCATTCATCCCTTGCTTCTATTATCCAATCAGGTTGGATGATTGAGATAGCATAGAGAAAGGCCCCAACATCTTCATCCTTCCTTGAAATGGCATCTACCACAAATACTTTGTTTCCTTTTATAGACGATTTCAAATCATAACCCAATATCTTGGTTACCCATTTTGTTGTTCTCCAAAATAAATCTTTGTTCCCAAGAAGTATTTAAGACTATCATGATTCGCTTTTGGACCTTTGAAGTGTATTCCTATTAGGTAAGGTTGTCATTTCTTCAATGCATGTGGCATTGCCATCATTTTCATAAATGGGTTTGTGTAATTACTTTCCCTTTGAGTGGTTGACTTTCAAAATAATAGGGGCCTTCCTCTTGCATTAGGATAGCACCAATTCCATTTCTCGGGCATCACATTGCAAAATAAAGGTTTTTGTGAAGTCTCAGTGGTCAAGATAGGAGATTTGCACATCACCTCTTGAAGTTGTTAAAAAGATTTAGTTACCGAGTCCATGAAAATGCATCCCTTCTTGTTAGTGTCTTTAAAGGTGATAAAGTTATTCTTCCATAGTTCGTAACAAACTTGCGGTAGTAACCTCAAACCTTGAAATCCTCTAAGATCTTCAATGTTTTTGGAATTGCCCACCATCATGGCCTTAATCTTGTTAGGGTCTACCTGACACCTTCTATGAGATACAATATTACCCAAATACTTCTACCTCCTTCACTCCAAAGAAACATTTGGATGGTTTGGTATATAGTCATTTCTCCTTTAGTAGTTGTAGCACTCGGTCAACATGATGCAACTACTTCCCAGCACGCCCGCTTCCTACCTCAGACCTTCTTTCATCGGGCTCCTAAGAGTCACTTCTTCAACCCCTCGCCGAGTTCTCAATACTCCATCAAATCTTCTCCGACGATCTCCCTTTTCCTTATCAGAAATCGGGAAACAAGGTTGGAGAAGCAGAGACTAGAACCGAGGAACCAATGATCCAAAGGGCGTAAGAAATTACCACCAGCAGAAACCGCAGATGGAGTGCATAATAGACGTTGAAAGTGGGAAAGAAGACCAGTAGGAAACAGTATTTTGAGTACCGGGTCAAGTGGAAGAATCACCTAGAAGAAGATGCCAGCTGGGAGAATGTAAGTATTCAAAACATGGATGCATCAGTGGTGAGTTCATGGACATGATTCCATGAAAGTTTTCAAGCCGAGAGTATGATGCAGGTGAGGTCGCCTTCACTCATCGCTGCCAAGACATCGAGAGGAAAACAAATCGACAAGGCAAGATGCATTTTGAACATTTGGAAGCATTATACCGGCCCTTAATGAAGCCATTTATAAAGAAGCCGCGACTTAGTATTGTAAAGGGGACCTTGAGCCTTTAAGCTCGGGCCTTAGTAGATAGGGAAGGCATTTAATAGATTTAATGCGTGTAGATAGATGTTTAAGTCTAGATTAGACAGTCAGAGTTTGAGAGGGAAACGGATATAGACACCCTCACTTGTACATTGTAACATTGTTCATTCGTAATCATTAATTCAGAGCAAGAAGGAGAGCAAGGTGAGAATTTGTGAAGAACACCTCCATGTACGCATGTTTTTGAATTAATAGAAGAGATTCTTTGATTCAATTTCATGACCGGTGTTGTTTTCTCTGGTATGTTGTTTATGTGTTCATGAATGTTTATTCTCTGGTCATGCATTGGCTTTGAATATGCACAGCATATGATTTCGTGTTTTAACCGGGAGGTCCGAGAGAGAAGAGAATAAGTTTCAATTGTTTCTATGTTCCGAGTTGAGATTCTCGTGATAGAGTGCGCTTGAATTCATCCGCATAGAGGCGCTGATGAGGCTCGAAGGCTAAACCCTTATTCTCATTCACCCGTGGTTGATTGGGTTGGTAAGGTTGTGCGAGAAGTGCATACCTAACTTGGAAGTCTCGCTAAAGGTTTGAGAAAAGGGAAGGCGTGAGACTATCGCTGCTGGCGCACAGGGTCTAAAAGACTCAACACTTTGAGAGTTGTTGAAGGTCGAAAGCAATAAGAAGTGTGTGCAAAGTCTCTAGAGGAGTCAAAGTTGACAAGCTCTGAGGGAGGAAGTTCCTTCATGAGTTCCGAGAGAAGGACCCAGGAGAAGGTTTCGAACAGGAAGGAGCTTTAGAGAGGAAGAAATCCTTAAGGAGGAGAATCAACAGCCGTGATCTCGCAGGAAAATTCTCAAACCCAATCAATGTCGATCTGGAGAAGGCGCTGATTTAGACCTAGGTTGTGGTGGAAACAAGGGGCTACTCCGGATTCGGCTTATCGGGGTTCAAGGGAGGTAGGAGTTTCATACCCTGTTGAAATCAAGGACATGATTTCTCTACTAATAGTCAGTTGATCGCTAATGGACAATATGGCACGATCCCGTGAAGCCTGGGTTCACATTCTCCTCGATTTTCCAAAGCATTAAAGGATTGCGACCTTTGAAATCATGATCACGCAATTCCCGACAGATCGGAGAGAGAAGGTGACGTGAAGGAAGGAGATATAGCACGTAAGATCGGAGTTCGGGAGGTTCAAAGGACTGCGGTGGCGGAACTATGGCATCAAGGCAGCTTCCATAGGGAAATCCCTAATGAAATCGAGAGCTGCTGACATTCAACCATCGGTTTCAGATTGGGTAGCACGAGAACGCAGCTCGCTTAGTTTCACGATAACGCCAACCGATTTCCTGATAAGGCAAAGGGAGATCGTCGAAGGAGATTTCCCGTATTGAGAACTCCTGACAGGGGGTTGAAGAGTATTCGACTCTTCTGTGCCCTGAAGAAGAAGGTCCCGTGGGAGAAGACGTGCCCTGGGAGGTGCGCGTTTGCGTCAAACATGCCCATGATCCTCCCAAGCTCTGCTATAGATTAGTATATCATCAAAAATACTAACACAAATTTTCAAGGAAGGCTTGAAAATGAATTCATCAACCTGTAATGTGGAAGGTGCATTTGTATACAAAAGGCATGACCAAAAATCATAATGGCCTTCATGCGAGTTCCGAATGTTGTTTTGGGATATCTTCTTCTTCCTTCATTCTTAACTGATGATACCCTAACTAATATCCAACTTTAGAAATAGATTGCTCCATGTAGTTCATTCAACAATTCATCAATGACAGAATGGGAAACTTATCTTTAATAGTGATCTTGTTGAGCTCTCTATAACTGACACATATGCCATGAGCCATCTTTTTTTGAATAACAATACCATTACTAATCGGTGCAGAGTAAGAACTTTGGCTAGGTCTAATAATGCCACTTAACATTTCTTCAACCATACTAATTTCAATTTCTTCCAAGCATAAGGGTATCTATATGGCCTAATGTTAGAGGAAGACCGCCATGAATTAGGTGAATATCATGATCATGACGGGTGGAGTCCTTTGGGAATATCTTCAAATACTTTCATCGCTTATCAATGATCCCTTGAGATCTAGAGGAATAGATGGCTTTAGATGTTTGAACATCTAGCATAGTTGTGCAATAACACCTTGATTCCCCTTTTAATAATTCTTTTTCATGTCATTAGAGCTATCACCCACAGTTTCTGATATCTCTTAGCTCAATTCTTTTCCTTCCAAATGAAAATTTCATGAAAGTTCTGAAAATTAAAAGCCATTGTTCCTAATGATTGAATCCATTTGATTCCTAGTACAACATCAAAGCATTCACCCACATAGAAATCATTGGACTATTCATTACATATTCCCCATAGTAAGATTGATCTATTGCATTTTCCCCGAGTAATTGATAGTTCCTTCCATGTAATGATCCTAAGACAAATTTTCTGGAATCACTAACTACTACTAATTTATTGTTATTAAGTACAAGATTCATGAACACATGGAGATCACAATATATCTTTGGAGATGTAGAAGCACAAGCAAAGATCCGACCTTTATTATGAGCAATATAGAATCAATAGATGGACGATCCGGTATAAACCTCGATGGTCGATAAGCAATAGATATGAGCTACTACAAAATGCTCCCGACAATACAAAACAAGCCTCCAAAGGTCGGATATACAATGAAGCAGATCCGAAGTCAGTACTAATGCTCAACCTCCAAGCCGGAAAGTGCCACATCCTGCTAGAATGTCGAAGCCCCGAATAATTCTTCCCTACTACCAAAGTGTCCAATCATCCCCGAGAAATATGCCAAATGAAAGATCGAGCAACTGTAAGGAAACCCGATGTCCAAATTCAAATCCACTCTCAAACCCTATAGATTTGAATTTCTCACTGAATGGGGTGCCTCACTCGATGACTTAAACCCTAGATAATTTGGCCTCGATGAAGGAGGCCTCCAAATTCTCAAACTTCCAAGAATATAGATTGGGCTAAGAGAACCCCGTGGGGAGAAGTTTTGGACTCAAATCTCAAGTAGATCTCCCTAGATCTCAGTTTTACTAAATCACTCTAGATCGCCCCTATGGATCCAAGACGTCCCAATCTGCGTACAAATGTAGAATGATGATAACCTCCAGAAAATCCACAACCGATGGTCCCCATTTCTACAAACAAAACCTAATCGCCGAATGGCCCAGCCCTCAAGATAAGTCACCCAACCTCGATAAGTTGGTCCCGAGGATTCAGAATGGTGTGAGGAGTCTTTCATCCACGGTGACCGTTGTGGGAACAAGGTGAGTGGATATTTCACCATCAAGCTTCTCACAAGGGTTTGTATAGAAAACCCCCAAACTCAATGCTCAAGAGAAATAGCAAATGCTAATCCAAACCGTAATGAATAATAGGCGCACCCCAAAATTCTCTTACTTATACTTTTCCTTTCTAATTCTCCTGTTGAGTTAGTTAACTCCCGTGGTTAATATTTTATTCCTTTGTTGAGTTATATTTTACCTTTATCCTTTTCCTTTCTTAAGTCAATCCTTTAAAAATATATAACTTTTAACTTCGACTTTCCCCGTGAGACTATGACCTAGTAAGTGCCTGTGCCACTGAGTCCTCTCATCACCTCTCTAAGAGGTGGGGACATTACGCCTTCTCCCCTTCTTGAAATTGTTGTCCCCTGTTACCCAAAACCTCAAGCTTCTCTAACCATGTGGCTCCTCGCCCCAAGTGGCATCCCTCACTGCAAAATCCTTCCACCGATCATACCTTTGATGCTTGGTCTCAAGCCCTTCTCCTGACTTCTAATATCTCCTCCCGAATCAAAACAAGTTGTCCCTCCTCATCCATTGGAGGAAATGCCCGTCAGGGGCTCCGGGATGCGGTTGACCGAGGGATTTTAAGGCACGTAGACATGAAGACGTTGAGAATTTTTCTACCCTGTGGAAGCTCCAGCCATAAGCTACTACCCCTATCCTCTAGCTGACTCTGTAAGGTCCAAAAAAAACGTGGCTGCATTTTCTCCGCTCCACTTCTCTTAATGGAGGCATGCTTGTATGGTTGCAACCTCAAATGGACTAAATTGCCAACCTCAAAGGTATGATCAACTATGTGCTTGTCTACTTGGACCTTTGTCGGGTTTTGTGCCCTCTGCAATGATCCTTCATTTCTCTGAGGATGTCTTGGCTCTTTTGTATCCAATCATGTACCATCAGAGCCCTGCTATCACCAAATGCAATCTCCACAAAATGATAAAGGATCATAGCTATATAAATCTATAAAGGGTGACATGCCAATGGACATATGTTGGTGGTGTTGTAGCAATATTCTCCAACACCATCTCAATTCCATGTTTTTGTTGTCCTACTACTGCTTCGAGGTAAATCCTTCCACCCATTTGTTGACTATCTCACCGGCCATCCATCTAAGGGTGATATCTAGTACTAGGAGTCAATGTCATACCCATAAATCTGAACAAATCCTGCCAAAAATACTCATGAATCATGGTCCCTGTCACCGATGATGGTTTTGGGTAAGCCGTGTAGTCCGAACACCTCTCTAAAAATAATTTGGCAACCTGTGTTGCATCAAGTCTATGGCTATGGGAAAGAAGTGGCAAACTTTGTCAACTTGTCTACCACCAATGAAAAATACCTTTTCCTCAGGTCAAAACCCATGATGAACTTAAGGATATACTTTCCACTTCGTGCTCGAATAGGTCAGCACGCCCTACAGTGTGTGTCATCCTTGTTTTCTTGGAATGTATTGCATTCTTTAACATGCTTCATCACATCTTCCTTGAGGCCTTTCCATGCAAACTCTCTCTCACCTACCTGTACATATTACTGATGCCCTGATGCCCCACTACCGGTGAGTTATGACATGCATGTAAGATCTTAGCTTTGAGAGCTGATCCGTGAACTAAAAATATGGCCTTTGTAATAGATGAGGGGTCATTTATGATCCCGAAGTTGTCATCCTCAGATTTTTCCCTCGTCCAACAGCTTGACAAGTGAACTGAAATTTTGCATATTCCACTATCATGTTCCTTCCAATGACTCAATATACCTAACATGGAAAATGGATGACTGATAATGCATCGGCCACTTCACGGTGTTCTTTCCCTTTGGACTTAATTCAAAGTCAAAGTCAGAGTTTTAAAGCTTCTTCTTACCCATTTTTGTTGTCTTTCATTCAAATCCTTCGCCCACAGATATGTAAGACTGCTATATCCTGATTTGACCACAAACCTTGCACCTATCAACATTATAGCCTAAATTTGGCTAGTGCATGGATGATAACCAGCATTTCAACGTGAATGTTGTAGTGTTCAAGACCCTCGATTTTTCCGCTCTTTCATAGGCAGGTGCATGTTCTACATCGAATATCTACCCCTATACCTTCCCCAGTACACTCCAGTGAAGGTATGCCGAATCAGAAGAGATAGAATCAAGTGTGTGCTCATGACTCCTTTCATTTTCCATCTAGACTTGGGCCTCATCATTCCATTTGAAGGACCCCTTTTGGTCAGGTCACCAAGGGTGCACAGCTGAGAAAACCCTTGGACAAATTTCCTATAGTATGTGCATAGGCCTAGAACTTCGGCCTGGGAGTGTTTTTGGAGTAGGCCATTCTCTAATGGATGTTATTTTCTCCTCGTACCACTCCCTTTTCCCCTATGATGTGTCCCAAGTAAAGCACTTTGTCATTCCAAACTCACACTCGAATTCCTTGGCATATAGTGATTGTTCTTCCATGATTGGAAGGATTTGGTCCACATGTCAAGGTGTTCCTCCCGTGTCTTGATGTAAATGAGCAAGTCATCAAAGAATACCAACAAGTGTTTCCTCAAATGTTTGTTGAACACATGGTTCATGTAAGACCGAAATGTGGTTAGGCATTGGTTAACCCAAAGGGCATCACCAAAAAAACATAATGGTCGTAGTGACACCTAAAAGGATGTTTTTGAGATGTCCTCCTCCCTATCTGTGGATTTTTATGGTAGCCCGCCGAGCGAAGATCATAGAAATATATAGCTCCATGTACTCATCCAACAACTCATCAATACTGCGTATGGGATACTTGTTTTTGATCATCTTTTATTCAAAGCCTAAATACTCTCATCATTCCACCTTCTTCTTCACCAAGACTACCGGCGAAGCAAATGGGCTTGAACTTCTGGTCTCCGATGTGTCCCATGTCTAGAAGTCCCTTGATGGTCTTTCTTTATCTTATCTTTATACTTCTTAGGATTCCTATAGGGTGTGGTGATAAAAAGATTAGCCCCGGATTCTAGCTCAACGATGTGCTCAAACCTCTTGTCTGGTGGCACACCTGGGGGAATTGGACCAAACACTTTCTCGTGCTTGTCAACGATTCTTTTGATCTCTAGTGTGCAATGCACCTTTCCCTTATCATCCACCTGTTGAGATCTTACATTCAATGATATACAATTTCTTCCCTTCTAAAGATGGTTTCCATCCTCTTTGCCATGACCACTCTAGCAGAGTTACCCGCCATGCCTCCTCCGAAAGCACAACCTTTCACATCCCTCCTTTCTTCCTCCTCCCTCCATAAAGGACATTTCCATGGTCTTGTAATTTGTGGTGATGGGTCCTAAAGTGATAAGCCAATGCACCCCTAGGATGATTTTGGCATCGGGAAGATCCATCGCATACACATACTGAACTAACTCACCTTGGGAAGGCATGAGTTTTTCATACCGTATATATCCGCTAATAAAATATACTACACCACTACTACTTCCACTTTGAATCCTTCAAACTCTAATGTAGGTATGTGCCTCCTCTTCAAGAATGTTGCATCAATGAATTGTGGGAAGCTCCTCCATCAATCAATCCCATTAATTTCTAACTTGTAAGACCCCTCTCATCCTCAAGGTGTTGAACTTGGTACCAATCGATAGATTTTCAACGTGAGCCTTCTTCTCTCCAGTCGCATAGCCTAGTTCTGGAACCTCCTTTTCTGCTGCCTCTAATGTTTCGCCTCCATGTTTTATATCTGACCATACTAATCCTCTTCTTCGGCTATCCGGTGACTCACGTAATGTACTTGACCCCGCCCCATGCACTTGTGTGAGGGATTCCATGGCTCCTTGCATGTGAAGTAGAGTTGCTTCCTTCTCGTTCCCTCCTGGTGTTGTCATCTATTCTCAAGCACGGCCCTTTTCATAACCCTTAGGTTCACGTCCTCCCTGGTTTATTATAGGCCTTGATCTCTTCCACCATTGTTAAGAGAGGTGGTCCGGTATGAATTGGTTTAGCAAATGGACCCAGATCCCTTGCCTTCCAAATGGATTCCTGTAGGTCGGTAGGCTTGAAGGCCTTAACCCAACCCTTCAAGGGTTCCATCAACTCTTCTCAGAAGAGCATCATGAGCCTGGTACATATCTACACCATCACTAACACTGAACTCATCAATGTATGCCTCAAACATACCTATTTTCTTGAGTTGGGTGAGCTCCTCGAATGTAACTCGTGATCTCCTAGATCAAATCTATAAATGAGCCTGAAAGGGAATTCTCAGATAGGATACAATATGGTTGTGGGCGAAAGTGTGAGATCCCATGGTACCACTAGTTGTGGGCCTTGCCATCCAAGCACATAGTGGAAAACTGATGGCCTCCATCTCTCCTCATAAGTTAAGTCAGCAGTATCCAGCCTTCGCACTCCATGTTTGTGGCTGCCATTCAGCCATGGGCTCATCAAAGCATGGAATTTATCTTCCCCGCCTCTTCACCAAACTCAAAGTTTCCCTGTGGTTCATCCTAGGCTAATTTCTGAACCTGAAGGACACACACCGTCTAGGGACATCATTTTGAACTTTCATATCCAAGCTATAGTATTCCCCGGTATTCTCTCAAGCAATTGTTCCACACAAAAATATTCAACGCGGTTCATGATGCCCTTGCTCATCCGTGACGTGGGCATGTATGGTTTTGGGTTAGCTCCGCTACCTGAGTGTTGGCCTAGCGTTCATCCGTGAACACTGCACATATGGCCTATGATTGGTCCTTCTACCCATCTTCCCACATGGAACATGCCACCTCCAAGACTTCCTTCAGATCCCTGTGCTTTCTCCAGGTTATATATGAATTCCTCATGGGTTCCACCAGACCCTTCACTTCCTTATTCTACATAATGACGATCTTTGCCTCCATGGGTTACTTGCATCGGCGGTCGCTTATCCTAGCTTGATTCTCGCTCACTGTAGATTCTCATCAACTTCTTCAAGGTTTCAAAGATTTCGCCTCATTGCTGGTTTCCGATACTCATCCAATTTTCGGACCAATGTGCTTTCTGTTGGGTTCATGTTTTGTTGGAACTTACCAAATTCACCACTAAGAGAAAGCTGCCCTCGGTGTCATGGTCGCCTCCTAACCCTTCCATTTATGCCTCTGCTTCACTGCTGTTTTTCTTCCTCTAACCCATAACAATTCCCCCATTCTACATGCACCGATCTCTCCACGTTTGGAGGATCGAGGCTCGATACCACTGTAATTATCCCAAGCCAAATTTTCTTGGAATCACTAACTACTACTAATTTATTGAGTTATTATGCATACAAGATTCATCAACACATAGATCACAATATATTCAAGATGTAGAAGCACAAGCAAAGATCCGACCTTTTATTATGTGCAATGTAAGATCAATACAATAGATGGCCGATCCGACATAAACCTCAGATGGTCGCAGACAAGCAATATATATATGAGTTGCTACAAAATTCCCCCTACAATAAAAAATAAGCCTCCAAAGGTCGGATATACAATGAAGAAGATCTCGAAAGTTGTACTAATGCTCAACCTCCAAGTCAGAAAGTGCCACGGCCCTCGCTAGAATGTTGAATCCTCAATAATTCTTCCTGGGCTACCAAAAGTGTCCAATCATCCCGAGAACATCCAAATGATAGATTCGGGCAACTGTAAGGAAAACCTATATGTCCAAATTCCCAAATCCACTCTCAAACCTCATAGATCTGAATTCTCCACTGAATGTTGTGCCCCACTGGATGACTTAAGCTCTAGATAATTCGGCCTTGCTGATGGAGGCCTCCAAATGCCATGAAGGAGGCCTCCAAATGCTCTAAAACTCTATACACAGATCGGGCTATGAGAATCCTGCGGGAGAAGTTTCGAGCTCAGATTCTCAAGTATCTCCTAGATATGAGTTTTTACTGGAATCAATAATGTGACGCCCCCTATGGCTCCAATGACATCCCAATCAGACAAATGTAGAATGATGATAACCTCCAGAAAAACCCTTAAACTAATGGTCCCACCCCTGCAAACAAAAACCAACTATCAGAATGGCCCTAGGCCCTCAATAAACTGGCCCTGAGACAAGAATGGTGCGGAGGAGTCTTTCATCCCTGAGACTAGAATGGTGTGGAAGAGTCTTTCATCCCTAAGACCAAGCTACGAGTGGAACAAGGTATGGATATTTCACCATTGAGTTGTTCAAAAGGGTTTGTAGCAAAACCCCCAAACTAAATACTCAAGAGCAATAGCAATGCTAATCCAAACCAATGAATAATAGGTGCACCCTACCTCTTTTACTTATACTTTTCCTTCTAATTGTTGGAGTTAGGGTTAACTCCTGTGGTTAATCTTTCTATTCTTCTCAAGAGTTATCCTTTTACTCCTTTATCCTTTTCCTCTTCTTAAGTCAACTTAAAATATAACTTTTAACTTCTTGGATTTTCCCCCTCAGTGTGAGACTATAACCTATAGTAAAGTCTGTACACTGAGTCTCCTCATCACCTCTAAGAGGTGGGGACATTACACTCCATCTGCAATCATTATTGAAACTCGGGTGTTGGATATACAGCACTGAGATCTTTGGCTAATTTATAGTGAATGAAATTATGAGCACGCCAAAATCAATTAGGACTATTACCTTTCTTTTGATATATCCCCGATCTGAGGGTTTGAGGAGTGTTAATTCCAAACCAATCCATTACACCCATATCATAGGAGTCAACTCCTTCAGATGAAATTGATTCTACATTTTCATCTCTTGAGATGGTTCTTGTTCATGTTCTTGTTCTTCTTTCCTCTCACAATATATGTAGAATAATTCTTCTCACCACACTCATGTCCCTTTCTATATACTCTAGTTGCCACTAAAGCATAAACCTTTTGCTTTTTTCTCCAATTGTTGAGGTGTCAACCTTGTAGGTTGAGGTGTTTTAGAAGAAGGATCATTATTCTCTATATAGATGCTAGGATTGGTCCTTCTAGTAGCCATATAGCCATATTTTTACTTTCAACATTTATTGCCACCCTCTAAATTCATTCTCCAATGATTTGGGTTCCCAAAGGAGAACCTCCCTCATGCTGAATGTTATTCTTGTGTTCCTAAAGAATACATCAATCAAGTGCTCATATCCTCGAATATCCCTACCTTTATATTCAATCTTTTGGAAGTTCCTTTCAATGTGCTCTGTAATTGAACCTTTTGCTTGAGATTTACCAACATAAAGAAGGTATTGCTCCTTGTATCCTCATAGTGTGTTATCATTTCTTCGTGGAAAAATTGTCCAAGTGACGAAAGGATTACTTAAAACAGCCATCTATACCATACAAATTGATTGGTTCTAAATATAAAGAAGCAATTCATACCTTTGTGTATGTGGAACATTATGTAGATCAAAGAATTGCTCCATCTCAAGTATCCATGTGATAGGGTCCTGCCATCAAACTTCCTAAGATACTCCATCTTTAGGAACATGGTTACCAACCCAAAGTTAGAGTTTCTCCATTCTGATTCACCTTCCTTATGTCCCCACTGCGAATTTCATGGGATACATTTTCACTTTCAGGTGTCCTCTCTATTACGAAATTTTTCAATCCTTCCATGATCTCCTCTTTTAAACCATCCATCTTAGTATTTATTGCCTCCAACTTAGTTTCCATCTCTTGTAGTTCATATTTTGTTACTGTATTCTTTTGTAAATCATTTATGTCCCTATGCATTTCTTCACCTTCATCAAGAGTCCAATTAGGATTTTTTGGAGGCTTATTTGGTGTAGAAGTTCCCTTTTTTGGGTGGCATGTTGGCCAAGTATCACTTTTGAACCTTGATTTTGAGGTGGCTCTGCTAGACAGTCTTTCTTCTGCTGTATCTCCAAAGTTTCGGACCTTATGGGTATGAAAATTTGTTTTTTGTAGTTCTCTGATGTTTCTTCTCTATAATGCCACAGGTATGATCAAAATTGGATGCGCCAAGTGGAATTTACAGTAACTTCCCCACAACTTGCTGATTTTTTTCCTTTCCAAGAGATCTCACTTGTTTAGCGTGCCCTGCACAAAATAAATGATATAAAATTCTAAAACTCGTACTAGAAATACTACAGATTGTCCACTATCTAGTGAAACTAGTCTCACTCAATTTGGATACTTTAGGAAGAAGTTATGATTTTTTAACCTAGAACACCTTCTTGAGATTAGTCAATAGGACTAGTCAGATACTCTATCTTCCATAGGGTGTATCTACAAATTTAAGATGAACTAGAATCTAAACTTTTTACCACAGATACCTTACTAATTTATGTGAATATCCTCTAAATTTCAAGGTCTGAAACGCTACAGAAAAATTTTTATAGCGAAAATTCTGCAATGACTCAGTTTAGGATGATTCCAAAATCCTATCTTGCACAAGCTATATATATGAAATTATAAGGCCTCAGAAGATGAAATATTAACCCAACGTATCTTTATCCATATACTAAATATCCTCCAAGTCATTCCTTCTGAAACGTTGTAGAAAAAAAGTTATAGCGAAAATTCCAAGGTGTCTCAAATGTAGCAGCGAAACCCCAAGACCTTGAGCTCTGATACCATATGTTAAGAACCAAATATCAATATAGCGTAGAAAAACCTTAGAATAAGTACCCAATTCCTTGAAAAAGAGATAAAATTAGATAATAAGCCTCTTCGAGGGGGCAACCTCCTTATGCCCACATAAATGTACAATTACAAGATGATTCAAAATGAAAATGTCTCCTTGGTATATATACGAGACTAGGAGGTATAATTACAACTAATGGACTAAAGCCGACATAAATAAAATAACACTACTAATATAATATGCCCTAATTAAGAGGTAATGGGCCACTATTTAGGGATTAACACAAGATCATCGACACCTGGCACATTCGCACTATTAGCGCCCATGCAATAGAACACGAAGCTACTTTTTTTAGTGGCACAACGACCTCATCATAGCTACACAAAGGCCGAGGATTCCATAACCTCTATTAAATCAGCATACTCACAACATCTAGTTTGGAATGAACTAGGATAGTACCTTTGTCTGACCTTGAGGTGATGCTTCGACACTGTTTTACATGACACTATTATCATTTTATCTACACGAGGCCATTTTGGAAAAGGAAGTCATTGCATGGCCCAGAGTCATAAGAGAAAATAAGAAATCAGGTGTCTCACACATCATGCCTTCCATCTCACAACAGATATCTCTTGCACAGACAAGTTGTGCAGGCGCAAGCATGAACCCATCAAAGAGAGATTGGACGACTTTAGGCTCGGAAGAAGATGAGGATGAAGGAGAAGAGGAGAGATTACCCAGGTCAATTCCACTCTCATTCCCATCAATCTCGGATGATGCCACAATATATGGTAAGAAGTTACACAAATCCATTGTTGTTTCTTTTCCTTCTAATAAACCACGAACTGACTCTCCATCCACATCCACCATCATCATCGATTCCTTTCCTATTTCTTCCATTCCCCCTCAAACTCACATTACCAACGTCATCCCATCCTTTGTCCCCATTATCACCATCCTGGATGACCGCCCAGTCACAACCCAGCCCACTCCTATCCAAGAGGAGCTCACCTGTCAACCGCCTAGTTTGGCCATGGCATCCCCATCCACCACTACAACGTCCCCTACCCAATCCCATCTTGATACCACTGAACCAAAGTCTAGTGTTCCCTTTCTAAGACCGCAAGCACCATTATCCCCACTTCGTCCCCCTTTCCCCAAGTTCTACATGATCATGTATCACTTGACACCCATGTTGAAACTATACTCTCTTCAAGATATGATAAATCCACCGAAGTCCCAGAACAACTAATTCAAGATCCTCCCAATGACTTCATGGATACCTAGGAGGAAATTCATTCTAATCATAGTGTGATCTCCATGAAATAATAGATTACGCCTATGCTGCAAGATCCACAACATTGTCGTGTAATACTGGAATTGTTCCTAGAGCACATATATGTGATCGGGATACTTCCTCTAGAGGTCCAGGACAAGTTTGCTTCCTCTAGAGGTCCAAGACATGTTTTCATGCAGTATTCCTACTAATTCTCCTAGTCCTAATGGTGTGGGAACACCCATCTTGTTTAAACGATCCATCGCCAATGGCCAACCACTCACCTCAAGGTTTTCCATCAATCCATCTCTCACCAGTGGAGATCTTGTAGCCCGGTCTACACCATAGATCTTGCACCTTATATGGTCCTCCACTAATCACCTTGAGTAGCAGATTACTTCAGTCGAGCAAACGAATTAAAAGCTCGCCCAACAAATGCAATAGCTACACTAGGACATAGTTACAGCTTCATCATCCTGGAGGCATGAGAATTGATTGTGCACACAGGCTAAGTCTATTGTTGAACCATGTCTAACAAGTTTATCCAATTATGGCCCACACTCAAGAAGGTTTCTCTTGAACTACCTAAGGATATTACCCTAGTTGTGAAAGTACATCGGGTTGAACTTATGGCTGAGGCAAGGTCACACTTAGCAGGAAGAATAGATAGTTTGTAGTAGAAGCTAGAATCCATTTGACTTAAGGAGTAGGAACAAACTAAATCCATGCTTGAGAAGATCCTCAGGTAATTGCTGAAGGAGACATAGTTCACTCTTCCCTTCATCATCGAGCTAGTGAGTGTATATAATTGTTTGAGATGGTCAATGATTGGGTTGGTGTATTAGAAAATAGGAACAATTCCATAGAATATCTCCAAATTAAAATTCAATAGATGAACAAGGAAGCTCAGTAGATCACTGAACCCATAGAACAAGAGGAAAAGTTCATGGAGATCGAAGAAGTCGATGAGCAACTTGAAGGAATGTACAAGGCCACCCAAGCTGGACAGAAAAAACTCAAGGATTTCAGGTCAAGATGCATTAGTTGGATTTGGATGTAGAGAATGAGTGGCAGACATTGATGGCCACTAAGCTTGCAGAGCCTGATGTTGTAGTTGTACAGGGATTTGTTGTAGGAGCTTCCATTTTGGTGTAGAAGTGGTAGGACTGGGTGGATCAGTATGACATCTTCCGCCAACAAGAAGTCCAAGTAATTCCTAATTTTTTCCCTCCGTTGGAAGGGATCCCTAGTAAGGAAGCAAAGGGTTGAATCAAGGAAAGTCAACGATTGTAGTCAGGGTCTGTTGGGCCCTCCATTTTTGGAAATATCGATATTTTAGAAAAAGTGCAGCATGTCAGCAGAAGATTCGAAATAGTGGAAAATAGTTAGAAGAACGAATAGCTAACTAAAAATGTAACAAAAATGAAAGTATCCAAAAGCACCATGTGATAGTTGGATGAGCAGTGAAAAAGGCAAGGAGCATCGAGCGCCAACGGGAAAAAGATGAAAAAGTAGAAGATTAAAGAATCCAAGAAGCAACCAAGGGAAATATATAAATATGGAAATATGTAATGGGAAAATGGTTGTTGTTATTGTTGGTTTGGGATTGAGTCAGTTTTAATAAGATGTTTTAATGGGTTTTGTTGGGAGCATTGTGTTTGTGCAATAGACTATTGAGTCTGTAATGGGAATTTCATGGTTAGATCCCATTGCGCAGGATGGTGCATGAGTCATAGAGACCCATTTTAAGACATTTGATGATATTGATAATATAAAGGAATGGTTTTCATCCTAAAATTTCTTTTTGTAATGATCTAATATGATATGCGCGAGCCTATGGTTTTGTCGTGCAATTGTTTCCTTCTTGTCTGATTAAGTAGTTGACTGTTGGTTATGGATATTTGTAGGATCTATTACATATCTTTAATTATTGATAAGGAAAATATGATGTTGTGTTCTCTCTGACTCGCTTTATCATTCAAGTCTTGGTTATGCCTCAGTTGAGGCTTCTTTCCCTCACACGAGGATGAATATGTTGGCATATCTAGACTACAACGATGCCTTTTGTTGGAAACATTTGTGAAACCTAGTCTCAATCTCGCACCAACACCCAACTCTCCATATTATCCTGTATGGACCATAAAAATAGGGCTTCAACTTTTCTACACCACTTTTCTTCAATGAAGACTATATGTAAATCTCCAACCTCAGAAATACCAATTCTCCTAGCTGAAATCTAAGCTCAACCATTTTCATGTCTTCATATATCTTTCGTTGATTCTGAGTTGTCTACAATTTTTCCTTATGGGCCTTAATTTTTCCTTGGCTTTGTGAGTAATCCTATCCACAAACACCAAATACACAAATGAAGGAGAATCATAGTCATACAATGCTTGGAATGGGTTCATACCAATGGAAATGTGGTAAATGGTGTTATAGCAATGCTCCCCCAAATGTAGCCACTTAATCCATGCTCTTTTATATCCTGACATGTAGTTACGCAAATACCTCGCAATCCTTTTATTCACTATCTTTGTTTGACCATCCATATAAGGGTGATAATTGGTGATAAGGGTCATCTCTGTACCATCCAATATGATTAAATCCTACAAAAAAGCGTTGAGAAACCTACTATACCTATCATTGACAATGTACCTAGGAAGTCCATGAAGTCTAAACACCTCCCAAAAATATAATTTTGCCACCTATGTTTCCTTATATTCTGATGAAATAGAAAATAAGTGTGAAAACTTGATCAATCGATCAACCACTACATATATAAAATCCCTACCCTGAACCTTCGGTAGACCTGTGATAAATTCCATTGATATACTCTCCCATTTCTGCTTGAAATGGGTAGAGATCACAATAATCCTACCACATGAGTATGCTTTGACTTGTTCTCCTAACTATTCATACACTCCCTCACATGTTGTAACACATCATCATTGAGGCCCTTCCATGAGAACATCTCATGTATCTAACTATAGGTTTTGAAGTAACATCGGTTCCCTACTAATGGTGTGTCATGAGAAGCCCTCAAAACCTTCTCCTTGAGTGTGGACTCAGGAACTAGATATATTATGTCCTTGTAGAAAATGATATGATCTACCACTCTATACCTATCATCATGTATGATACCATCCATTAACTCACCAACAAATTGATTCTTGTAATATTCCACCAAAAGGTGTGATTTCCAATCAATTGAAATCTCCATGAGAGAATGCACTACCAGTTACCTCAAAGGGGAATCAACAACAATATTCTTCTTACCCTTCACATACTCAATGTCAAATTCATATGCATGTATCTTTCTGACCCATTTATATTGCCTCTCATTCAAATCCTTCTACTCTAGGAAATACCTCAAACTGTTGTGCTCAGTCCTAACCATGAATCGGCCACCAATCAAATATTGCATAAACTTCCCCAAATCATGCATAATGGTGAGAATATCCTTATCATATATGGAGTAGATGCTCTCTTGTTCTCTGATATTCGGACTCTAAAATTTTATCGGTTGTCTATTATGCATCAATATTACCCCAATACCTTCACCTGAAGCATCACACTCAAGTACAAAAGGCTGAGTGAAATCATGAAGTGCCAATACCGAAAAAGTGCTCATCACCTCCTTGAGCCTATAAAATTCCTTTTGTGACTCCTTTGTCCACCTGAATGCCCCTTTCTTCATAATATCTGTCAATGGTGCATTCAACTATGAAATTCCCTTAACAAAGCACCTATAGCATCTTCACATTCCAAAGAATCCCCACAACTCTGTAAGGGACCTAGGAGTGTGCCAATCCAATATGGATTGGATATTCTCCTGATGTTTATGTACACC
Organism: Picea sitchensis; assembly: GCA_010110895.2. NCBI lineage: Eukaryota > Viridiplantae > Streptophyta > Pinopsida > Pinales > Pinaceae > Picea > Picea sitchensis. The sequence continues at coordinate 45,648 of SNQJ01S0006285.1, read as the reverse complement.
ATGTGCACTAATCACATGACCCAAGTAAAGAATATCTTTCATGCCAAAATCACACTTTGACACCTTGGAATATAATGAATATTTCCCCATAATGTTCAATATCTCATCCAAATTCCTCAAGTGGTCCTCCCATGTCCTGTTGTAAATAAGAATTTCATCAAAGAACATCAACAAGAACTTTCACAACTACTTGTTGAAAATGTGATTCATGCACGACTGAACAGTAGCATTTGTGTTGGTCAACCCAAATGGAACAACCAAAAACTCATAGTTCCCATAATGACATCTAAAATAGGTCTTGTGGACATCTTACTCCCTGACCATGATCTGATGATAGCTTGATCAAAGATCAATCTTCAAAAATTACATTGCCCCATGCAAATCATCCAACAACTCGTTGATCCTAGTAATGGGGTACCTATTTTTAATGGTCTTCTTATTCAAGGCCCAATAATAAATGCACATCCTCATAGTGTTGTCCTTTTTCTTAACAAAAACCACTGATGAAGTGAATGGCTAGAACAAGGCCTGATATGTCGCATCTCCAACAAATCCTTTATTTCCTTTTATATCCCATCCTTAAACTTCTTTGGGTGCCTTTATCGAGTGGTGATCATGGGTTTTTCCCTTTCTTCTAGCTCAATTGTGTGCTCAAAACCTTTGTTAGGAGGTCTCCCTAGAGGTATCTCTCCAAATAATCGGTCATATTTTCTCAACAATGACTAGATGTCTACATGATAATGTCGGTTGTTATCTAAAGGTTTCTGAGTACTAATCAAAAAAATTGATGTGAAAGCAATGTCTCCATGCCAGAATATTCCCTCCATCTGCTTAGATGAGACAATCCTAGGAGCACCACTGGACATGCCCCTCAAAACCACCTTCCCACCATCTACTTCTCTGAATTCTAGCTCCATGGCTTGGTAGTTGACATAATTTTTTCCCAAGAAAACAAGCCATTGAACACCCAATATGATATTAGTATTTTTTATCTCAACTCCACAAAATTCATCCATCACGGTGTAGTTTCCCAACGTCACATCAAATTGCAGAATCTTTTGTGTGCATGACATACTACGCCCACTAGCTACCACTACATCAAACCCCTTAAAGGACATACTACGCCCACTAGCTACCACTACATCAAACCCCTTAAAGTCTAATGTAGGAATGTCTCTCCTAGCCACCAAGGCTGAGTCAATGAAGTTGTGGGTTTCCCCACCATCAATCAAGATTGTGACACATTGTCCCTGCAATACTCCTCGAACTCTAACAGTGTGGGATCTAGGAACACCTGATAGAGTGGTAATAACCCCACTCATAACCTCCTCCTCATGTGGTTTCCAATCATCTGGATTGTCATGCTCATTGACCTATACCTTCCCTGCTTCATCCTCCCCATCACTATCTGAAAGTACCTATATATAATAAGCCTTACCCTTTCCCATACACCTGTGACTAGGTTCCCAAGGCTCCTTGCAGCTAAAACAAAGCTTCTTTCTTCTCAGTTCCCTAAAATCATCATCATCCAATCTATCTCTCATGGTCCACTCCTTCTAGAAGGGTTTCTTGTCTTTGTTCTTATAAGGAAGGAAATTTTTAGGAGGAAATTCATTTTTAGGAATTGCATACTTCATGTCCCTTGTCCTAGTGATGGAATCCTATAGAGATTTTGGTTTGAAGGCCTTAACCCAACCACGTAGGGGTTCGGTTATCCCTTAAGTGAAAAGAATAATCAGTCTATGCTCAGACACATCTATCACCATGACTGTGATCCTATGAATCTCTAAAATGTAGGTATCTATTGTCCCACTCTACCTGATATGTTCTAACTCCCTAAAGTGTAACTCTAGGTCCTTCTTGTCAAATGAGTCCACAAGGCTCTAAGTGAACTCCAAGTATGATGTAATATTGGCACGTCCCAACATGACTAGCCCATGGTACCACCACTTGTGGACCTCTCCATACAAATGTAATGTGGCAAACTTGATGGCTTATGTCTCCGTTATGGAGTTGAGTTGGAAGTATGTTTCCAACTTCTGAACTGAAGCTCTAGTAGTGCATTTTCTAGAGCCATCAAAATAGGGGATGGACAATTTCCCCACCTTCCACTGAAGCTCCCAAATCTATGGGCCTCTGTTGTAATTTCTAGGCCTATTCCTATAATTAATAGTATAGAAATCCTGCAAATACATGGCTTCCTAAAACTTATCCCTAAGAGTCGGATACTCCCTCAAATAATCAGTAAATTTTTCCTCTTGTCCTTACTATCCTTGATTTCTAGTTTGTTTCCCCTCCAAGAAATGAGGCATATGGGGTCTATGAGTCACCCTACTAGTCATCCCAATGTTATTCTATGTAGGGATATCAGTTTTTCTCCCTTCCACATGATTCCCATTGTTACTATGGCTTCCATTATTCTGTCATGTACCACTATTACCTGAATTATTTTTGTTCCCTATATTATTATTTACCAGATGGGTGAGAATCTCTACCATTTGTTGCTACCCCCTTACCAGGGAATTTTGTACCCTTACCAGGTCATTATGTTTCCTTTCCAAGTCATTTAGAATATGTATAGTTTTTTCATCTAGTTGTTCATTTATGTCCCTCATGCTTCCCTCATGCTTCCCTCATGCTTCCCTCAGCTTCTGACTCTGACTCTAAATGAAATAGGTTACTAGCACCTCTCTGTCTCATGTATGTGATGTAATTCTCATCCACCAAAAAAAATAAAATATCATGTGTCTCACATGTTGGCAAGAATACTAGCTATGATACCATTGTAATAACGCTCCTTATTGTCGATATTAATTTTTGGTTGTTGTTGTAATATTATAGTGATTTCTTGACTCAATACTTTCGTCAAATAGTTTGTAGTTATACTCAAAACCCACTGTAAAAACCCCCTTATTGTTGTTGTTGTTGTTAGGTTTTATATGTTTTATGATTTTTTTTCTTGATGTGGTTTTTGATGGATAAACAAAGGTTTGATTTCAAATAGAATGTTTATATTTCATGCAAATTATAACAATAAGATTAGAATGGAAAATAGCTTATCCAAACAACAAATGAACACCAAATATGATCTGATTTTATATGAACCTGACATGTTACATATGATGGAAATTATTGAGGTTCATATCAACCCTCTCGAGAAAAATATGGCTCCCACAATACAAAAATCGGCCTCCACAATATGAGTACACCCCCTCAATAGAACTCAACCCCCAACAACTGGAAACTTGGAATATCTAAGGAAATACGACCTCCCTAATAATATATGTCCCTCCACAAAAAAAATAAAACCTCCCTACTAGGAAATACGACCTCCCTAATAATATATGTCCCTCCACAAAAAAAATAAAACCTCCCTACTAAATATATTGGCCTCTATTGATTGGATCCAACCTCTCTGGAAGAATGGCGCCCCCAACAGAATAACTTGACCCCTACAAGAGATGATCCCTCTCAAAGAAAACTTGGACTACTTCAGAAAAATTGGCCCCCACAGATGAATTAAACCACCACAAGTCTCCCAGACTACTGCAATAAATAAATCATCTTCCTCAACAATAAATGGAAGTGGAAGATATGAATAATCTCCCCTACTAATCAGCTAGGGTGGAAATTATCACCACCGAAACCAACTTTCAACAAGGTTTTTGCTGCAAAACCCTATCAAGCCACAATATCTCTCTCCAAATCAATTTTTAGCACAATGATCGATCATAAAGAGATAAATGAGCTCCCATCTCTTTTTTGTCCCTCTTTTTCCTTTCTCCGCTTGTTTAAATTAATTAAGTGACTTTATAAGGTTTTATTCATGTTATTCTCCAAGTCACTTTTCTATTATTCGATGTCATTTTATAATGTTTATTTTTCCTCTGAATGACATTAAATAATTAATATATTAATTCCCTTTTTAGTCGATTATAGCCTACAGGAATAAAACAGGCTACTGAGTCATTCCCCTAGAACGATCACCTGGAAAGGGACACTACATTGAAAGAGAACTTGTTAATAGAAGTGGAAAGGGTTGCTGTAAAATTATGATAGAGATCTTTGATGTTGTCCTTATAAGTTAGGAGATTTAAATCACTATTTAAATTCTTGGAGAAAATATCAACTTTACTGTTGTCAAAAAGAAAGTGCCTTTGATTATTGAAATTTTATTCAACAGGGATTTTGTACATGGAAAAGTTTAGAGCTAGGGTTAAAGTTCTATGAATAAAGTTAGGTTCACAATCATTTAAAAGGTCAAAATTTACTATTTGGTTGGATACAAGTGTTATCACACTAAGTTGCCTTGGGTATTTAGCCCTTAGTTTTAATTTTTCTAAGCCTTTATATTTTTTAATTTTGATTTGTTTCTTAAAGGTGTGATTTACTTACGTTACCTTGAATAAGTGAAGGCTTAAGTCATGACTCAAGTTTTGATCCTCATATAAATTTTTGGCCTAGGTTCATTTTTCTTGGTTTATGTTTGGACCCACTTCATGACTTGAAACTAAGCCTGACTCATCCCATGACTCACTTGAATTGACATGTCACTCTCCTCACTCATACATTTGTATCCTTTCCATGTTGTCCCTTTGTCCTCTTATAATAGTCAAAACAACTTTTTGAAAAGGGAGCGCTACCAACTCACTAGGAGTTTTCATAGCGCACTTCTTATCCTTCATCCTTTACCATGATTTGTTATTATAGCGTTGATGTCATGTCTTCCTTGTTTTTATCACCATGGTTAGTTAAAATATGCCTTTGAGGATTCAGTCTTTATGAGCTTGCTAACGGTTTTCAAATTTTGAAACCTCAAAACTTTGCGCTGCAAAAACTACCAGTTGGCAGTGGCGCTATAGGATCGAAGGCCGAGTTGCTCATGATACTCTCCTAAACATTCGTTGAACTCTGATTTATCATCATTCTCCAAGTTTTCCATGGTTTCCCTCATCTTCATATCAATTTCAAGGAGTAATTATCGCTTGGAGTTTTGGTAGCGATCGTGCCTGCAGAATTCGAGGAGGTCTTTTCCCTCACACTTTCCTATCAGTCTTTCTTTCACCCAAACATGCAGTTACCATCCCCTGGTTTTCAATTGTAATACATCCATTTACCTTTCTCCCGAGTTTTTAATACCAAATAAAAATCCACCCCTTGTATATGCACTGTGCTACCTAAAATCACTGCTAAACTACATTGCCTTTTCCCCTGCTTCCTCTACCATTTGAATTGGAGTGCTTTTAGCCAGTTTTCACAAACTATTGCAATGATCTCCTCCTTTAGATTATTATTTATCTTCTTTAAGATCTATAAACAGTCAAAGGGAGGGAAATTTGCATCCATTGTTTTCCAAATCTAGTTTGCACTATCAATTCCTTATTTAAGTCTGCCTCCTTTGTTTTCCTATCCATCACTGTGCCATAGATTTTGACCTTTCATCCTAGACTATGGAGACACCTCATAGGAAGAAATCGCACAAGGGAGGTATTTTGGTTAGAACTGAGCCTGTAGATATGCATTTGTTTGAGGAAGAACCCATGGCTAGAGAATTTTTTCAAAAGGTGGGTTGCCTTGCTTTCTGTCAAAACATGCAAAGGGGTCATCCTGAGGTGGAAAGGAAATTTTCCTCACATTTTGATGGCCTGGAGACTAAGGTGTGGGACCTAGAGTTTGAGGTGTTTGAAACCTCCATTTCAGTAGCCACGGGGATTCCTATCACAAGAGAGAAATGGTTTAAATCCATGACCTTGAATGCAGCATTTTCCAAAGACTTCCTTAAGCCAGAGTATCAAACTGACAACCTATCTAAAGGGGTACCAAGAAGTCATTTAATAATTTGATAAGATGTTGAAGATCATTCAAAGATACTTCACATGTGAGGGGAGGTTCAATACACTATACCAGTACCATATAAGGCTTCTGTTGCATTTTACTGGCAAAAATGAAATCAACATTCCTTTCTATTTGTTGAGAAGCATAGGGAAAATGTCACATAGAGTTCAATCCAAATCAAAGTTGGTGGATACTAGTATTTTTCATTATGGGTTGAGTAGAATGTTGGTTTCTGAAGAGTTGAGAAAGAAGAACATCCCATGGGAACAATTAATTGCTTCTGCTCAAATGAAATTGGACATAGAAGCCACTCCTCAGTCATAGATACCAACTTCCAAGTCCTTTTCCATCCACTAGTACTGCTCCAACACGAGCCATCAAGAAAAGAAAGAGTAAGGCCCCTGTCCAAGACCAAGAATTCATTAAATAAGTTGTAGAAATAGAGAGGGAGGCCTACCATTCTCCACAGAGAGACCTTTCACCCCCTCCTGCACCAGAATTAGAAGAGGTCCCTTCCTCTACTAAAGCCACACCCAATAAAAGAAGGAAAATACACTTATCTTCATCTCCTTCAACAGCTAGCACAAAGGTCAGAAAGCCTTTCACAAGGTCATCATCTCTTAAAGGGGTTGTTGAAGAACAAGTCCTACCTAAGGCTTCAATTCTAAAGAAGAAGAGAGATAAGGGAAAAGGCATTGAGAAGCCTATTGAGATAGAAGAGGTAGTCCCTGTGCAGCAGGAAGATGAAGCCATAAAAAATATTGTTGAGACTGTCCACATCACCACTCCACCTAGAAACCATAGCTTCAAAAGATTGATTAAACAACTGAGGGAAGCTAGGAAGGAGGTGGCTCGTCTGAAATATGAAGCCCTATCTGAAAGGATTATTATGAAAGAGCTCATGGATGGTTACAACCACACTTTTGATTTATCAAGATCTACAGCAAGAAGAGCCCAGCCTCTTCATAGGCAAATCAAGAACCTTTATACGCAAAACAGATACTTTCAGTCTCATAACAGAAAGCTCAAAGTAGATTTGCAACAATTCAAGGATGAAATGGCTGAAAGAAACTTGAATGTGTTGGTTGAAGTTGTTATTGAAAAGGAGAAACCAATAGCCAAAAAAAGCATAGATCTAGTGAAGAATCATGTCACTACTTAAGGGAAGCATGATGATGTGCCAAAAGGAATTCTTGCTTGCACAAGAAGGAGTGTCAGTTTGATGAAGTGATTGGTGAAAGGTGAGCTCCATTTTTTAGAATGGCCCCTTTTTGCAAGGATATGTGATTGAGGAAATATTATGTGTTTCCACCTATACAGGATTTACAAGCTTCTAATGCATACGGCTCAAGATTTTTGAAGATTTGCAAAGAGTTGAATCTTTTCAACATAAATAGCACAGATTGGTGTAGCGATGGCGATGCTAATCCCTGGGGTGCTACCAAATCTATTAAGCAGTGAAATGATGGTGTTGTGAATTCAGCAGGGTGCTACCAAAAATTTTTTGAGGTCAGACACTACACATTCAACATGAGAATTTAAGCATTGGCACTACCGAATTGCACGTAGGTACACAGGTGGGAGCTACCAAAATTCACATAGAGAGTGAATTACACAAGCAGGCGCTATCGAAATTCATATAGAGAGTGAATTACACAGGCATGCGCTACCAAAATTTTAACAAAGGATAAATTTTGCACAAAGACACACAGGCTCTGCACTACCTATTCTGCAGACCTATGTTGGAGGTTGTGTTACAGAATTACAGAGAATTTGGTGGATGCACTACAAAATCTCGCTACCCAGAGCACTACCAAATTACACTACCGACAGGTACCAGGAATTCGAGGTCTGAAATTATCATCCTTGTGAGTGGTTGATGATGTGGAGAATGGATGAGATGGTAGATAGCAACATGATGATATTTTAAAAGCCTTTACATGACACTTGGCTTCAGTTTAAAGTTGGTTGGATCAATGGCCAACATTTTCAAGCCCAGTCAGTTTAAAGTTGGTTGGATCAATGGCCAACATTTTCCTTTTTTATAGCATAGTTGTTAATTTAGTTGTTAGATGAAATAACTATTTGGAGATTTTCATGGGAGGAAGGCCAGATCGCACCTTCAGTTGTTGCCTTCCCTTTTGTTATAAATATATAGTCCAAATGCTTTAGTAGGTTTGAATGGTTGAGCTAGGCTCCCTTATTTTGTAATATTTTGATGAAGCTACTGGTTAATTGGTTATGTACTTGATTTGAGACTTCATGATTAATATAAGTCAACTTTCTTAATCCAGCTTATTTGCCTCTAATACTGAAGTATTCATGATTGAATGATTCACATGGATTCTTGTAGTGATATTATGATGAATGTTTGATTATAGTATTGTTATGATGTTCTTTAGTCTCCTTGAACTTTGAATTCAAGAATATATTTTGTTTGAGCTTTTCCTCCTTAGGCTGCTTGAAGACCTGATGTCCATAGAAACCTCTACATTTTTGTCACCAAAGTATTCTCACTATTCACCTTTACTCCCACTTACTGACTGAATTTGATCAAGACCTCAATTTCTTGTGCATGTTAGCCCAGATTTATGAGTTAGAAAATTATTATCTTGAGTCTTATCCATTTGACCTCTTTAAAACTCATTTACATTTACACATAACCTGATGGGTACCGGGCTTACCTTCTATGCAATATTAGGGTGATTCCTAGTGCTAACAACAGGGATATCAGATATCACATAATCCATGATTGTAACATCCCCGACATCTAACTGGGATATGCCACATAAAAAATTTCGAACTGTATGCAAATTAAAACATATACACACAGAAACTATTGCGAAACTTTATATATAAAACTAAAAATAGACAAATACACTCTGTAAATGCACACATTCATACAGAAGTAATAGTATCATATACATGCAACATAGACAAGCAATACCCATAAATATAAAAACAGTTATAATCCACACATAGGATAAACCCATAAAAATAAACACATGAATAATAATGCTGCATGTAATTTATCACACAATTGACACGTATCTTTGTAAGAATATCACCAATTGTGTGCAGACCTTGAACAAACCTCCCAGACTTAGACCACGTTGCTCATCACTCTCAGCATTGGGTCATCCCCGAACTGGGACTAAACTCCACCCGAGTAAAGGGATTCCTAACCAGGCTGGTGTATCTCAAACAAAAGGAAAGACTCTATCACAAGTGCCAACTCAAACTAACAGCCTACAGTTCCTCATTCCCCACATGTATGTCCCACCCCAGGAAGTGTGCCCCTTCTTTTCTCAACAGTCCCTTAGCTGCCCCACTTCCCTTTCAGGGCTTCAACAACAGGCCGAATAGGAAGTCTCAGATCGCTATAGTTGTAGTTTAGCTCCTTCAGGAATCAATTCCCAACAATTCTCTCACCTAGAGAGAAATTGATCATGGGCCTGACAACCTGCCTCTTCAATATCCCATGGGCCTGACAACCCGTCTCTTCAGTCTAGATCCTAATCCAACCAGCTATGAGTACAGGTACAGGTATGGGTATGGTACTGGTTCGAGTACACATACAGGTATAGGAAGGTATGGAAGACAGTTGAATGAGTGAGTGAATGATGATGGAATGAATGAATGAATGGAAAATGAAATAAGTCCAAACTATATGTATGCATGTTCCCAACTTGACACTTCTCATGTTGCGATCTACTTTCGCCCACTTGTCCCCATCCTTAGAACTTAGGATAAAATAATTATCCATACTTTATACTTTAAGGAATATTAATATAATATTCCTTTTTGGTTTAATCTCCCTAGCTTATCCATTTTCCTTAACTTTTAGCCCCCCCTTTCCCCAATTAGTGGAGTTTATTCGCCCATACTCTTTTATCATGGTCAGTCTACACGCAGCGATGTATTTTATATTAATGATAAGACATATACAAAAATAGGATCACTGGCCTTTAGAATCTAGGCTCTCCAGCCTAATTCAACACATAAGCCTCCTAGATTATAATAATTGGCTCACCAACCTATAAAACACAACATATACACAAAGGCTCTTTGGCCAAAAAAACGTGCGCACTTAAGTTTGTTACGTGCAGTAACTTGGAATGTGCACACTTCATCATTTTAGTGTGCAGTACACGTGCGCACTATACCATGGAAGGTGCATACAAAAATGATATCAAATAGCTCACCAACTTAAGTACATTTGCATTTACATTTACAATTGGGTCCGACCTAGGGGTATCACAATCCTCTCCCCTTATTTATGCATTATCCTCAGTGCATTATGTACACATATCAAAAATATTTTCAAAACTTTCAAAAAGATGTGGGTATTATGCTTGGATTGCATCCTCTTGCTCCCAAGTAGCATCCTTAGGACCGTACCAGGTCCATTGGACCTTTACAAGCCCTATGACTCAATTCTGAAGTTGTTTGATTTTTTGTTCCTTAATGCATACCAGATGCACTTGGATAGTGCCATCTTTCTCCACCTAAATCACATTCCAATCAATTACATGATTAGCATCAGGTATATATTTCTTGAGAAAAGATACATGGAATACATTATGAATAGGCATAGATGCAGGCAATGCATTCATATAATATATTGGACCAATCCTTTCTAGGATTTCAAATGGTCCACAATATCTACCTGCCAACTTGGAACAATTTCCTAACTTCAATGAGATTTTGTTGGCCTTAACCTTCAAGAATACATGATCACCCACTTTAAACTCCCTATGAGTTCTACCCTTGTCAGCATAGTTTTTCTGCCTGTCTTGGGTAGCCTTTAAATTCTATTTAATTTTCAACATTTTCTCTTCCATTTCCCTGATTAATTCTAGCCCAACTACTGCTCTATCTATTGGGTTGTCCCAGCTTACCGGTGTGTTTCACTTTCTGTCGTAAAGTGTCTCAAATGGGCTCATCTTTAGAGATGCTTGGTACACATTGTTATAAACAAACTCTACAAGTGTAGGTAGTCTTCCCATTTTAATGGTTTATCCATCACATACATCCTCAACATATCCTTAATCACTTGATTCGCCCTCTATGTTTGTCCATCTGATTTTGGATGATAAGTTGTGCTAAAATTCAATTTTTTTCCAAATCCCTTAAATATTACTTTCCAAAAAATTGATGTAAATTTTGGATCTCTGTCAGACACAATTGTCTTGGGTATACCATGTAATCGAGCAATTTCCCTCATATAAACATCAGCAATGTTGGTTTCCTTGTGAGTTAGTTTTACTTTAGTAAGCTTATCCACCACTACCATGATAGAATCATGTTGCTTGTTTGTTCTGGGTAGTTTGGTGATGAAATACATTGTTACAACTTCCCATTTCCACTCGGGAATGGGTAATGGTTGTAGCAAACCAGTTGGGTGTATATGCTCAACCTTTATCTTTTGACACTCCAAACATTTGAAAATAAAATCAACAGCTTATTTCTTCATGTCTGGCCAATAATATTGGCTCTTGACAGTTGCAATAGTTTTCTGATAACCTGGGTGCCTAGCATAAGGTACATTATGCATTTCTCTCAATATCATATTTTTCAATTCATGTGAATTTGGTACACAAATTCTGCCCCTGTACATGAGAATTTCATCATTTTCTAGCTTATAGTCTTCAATTTTCTGCTGAAAATTACCTCCTTGTAATTTTTCCACTAATTCCTTATATTGCAAATCTAATTTTGCAGCCTCCAAAATTTTGTCTTTCAAATCTTATTGGTAGATGCTAATGGATGTAGCATGCAACTCATGCACTCTTCTGCTGAGTGCATCAACCACTTTTTTCTCTTTCCCCTTGATATTCTTTATATCAAAGTCATATTCACTGAGAAATTCTAACCATCTGATTTTCCTATCATTTAGAGTTGGTTGATCAAATAAATATTTCAAACCATTATGGTATGTCCTCGACTCAAACCTTTTCCCCATGAGATAGTGTCTCCATTTCCTCAAGGCATGCACTATGGATACCAACTCAAAATCATGAGTGGCATAGTTCCTTTCATGCTCTTTTAACTTCCTTGATTCATAACATACAACAAACCCATTTTGACTGAGGACCCCACCAAGTCCTTCTTTACATGCATATGTGCATACAATGAAGTCTTCATTTGGATCTGCAATCCTTAAAATTGGAGCACTAGTTAATAATTGCTTCAAGTGTTGGAAACTCTTTTCAAAATTCAATGTCCACTGAAACTTCACACACTTCTTTTGCAAGGAAGTGATTGTGTGTGCAATATTTGAGAATCATTCAATAAATCTCCTATAGTATCCTGCAAGACCCATGAATGATCTGACCTCTATCACATTCTTTGGCATTGACCATCCTCTAATGGCTTCTATCTTCTCAGGATCCACTTCTATCCCATCCTCAAAAATGATATACCCCAAATAATGAATTTGCTTCTGATAAAATGAGCATTTGCTCAATTTGGCATACAATGGATGTTCCCTTAATACTTTTAATACCATCCTCGAGTGTTGTTCATTCTCTTCCTTTGACTTAGAATATATAATAATGTCATCTGAAAATACAATGACAAACTTATCTAAGTATTCTCTGAAAATACCATTCATTAAACACATGAAGACAACTGGTGCATTTGATAATCCAAAGGGCACCACTATGAACTCATAATGACCATACCCTGTTATGAAAGCAGTCTTATTGATGTGTTCTTCTTTAATTCTTACTTGATGATAACTAGACCTAATATCAATCTTGGAGAATATTTTTGTATCTTTCAATTGATCAAATAGGTCATCAATCCTTGACAAAGGATACTTATTCTTCATAGTTACCTTGTTCAACTTCCTAAAGTGAATGAAAATTCTCAATGTTCCATCTTTTTTATTCACAAATAAAACTGGGGCACCCCAAGGTGACACACTTGGGTGTATATACCCCTTCTTCAAAAGCTCTTCAAGTTGCATTTGCAATTCCTTCAATTCTGGTGTACTCATCCTGTATGGAGTGTTGGTTACTGGAGTTGCCCCAAGCATCAAATTTATGGAGAAATCAATGTGTCTTTTAGGGGGTAATCTTGGTGTTTCCTTAAACACATCTTCAAACTCTTTTAGGACTGCATATTCTTCAATATTTTATACCTTATCTTTAGGTGTCTCTTCCATATGTGCTGCAAATATTTGACACCATTTTTTGTAACATTTCTTTAGCTGCAATGCTAAAATTTCTCTGATGGATAATTCCCTGGGAATTCCTTGCACTGTCCTTAGGTTCCCTTCCTCATCCAAGGAAGTAAATGCCTTGTTATGATAGTCTAGGATAGCATGATGTTGTTCCAACCAATCCATCCCAATTAGACAGTCATAGGAACCTAAGTGCAATATGTTCAAATCTTCCATGGTGTTCAGTCCATTCATGTCCATAGGACATGACTTAACCATCTCATTAACTTTTCTTTTGGCTCTGGTAGCCAGTTGCACCAACCAAGATTTCCCATGCTTTCTTCTTGGAAAATGCAAACTGTCCACCATATTAGGATCTATATAACTATGACTAGCTCCTAAATCAATTAAAATAACAATGGTTTGGTTATTGATCATACCTTCCACTTCAATCATATGTGGTTGATACTCTTCTTGCTTGTTGTCTAGGGCTGCATAGATCCTTGGTACACTTCTTCCCATGTCGTCCACTATTTCAGCTTGTTGTACATTGTGAACAGTCCTCACTTTTTCACCTATGTGAGAAAAATATCTAAACATATGATATCCTTTACAAAACCAACATTGAATAGGTGGCTACCTTGGCCTTTGACCCCCTGTCTCAACCATTTTGGGTTCTCTAGAAGTTGGTTTTCGCTGAGAATTATTTCTGAAGAAAGGTGGATTATTTCCTTTCTTCCTCTGATCCATCTTGAATTTCTTCTTGTCTTCCCAATATTTTTGGAAAGTTGGCCTTTCTTTTTGCTGATCATATAGGCACTTAGCTTACCTTATGATCTCCTCCAATGTCTTGGGATGATCATATTGTGTTTTTTCATTGATGAATGATGGCAATCCACTCAAATACCTTTGAATCTTAACTGTCTCATCCTTGATGAAACAAACATACTTTAGCAGTTCTAAAAACCTTCTTTCATATTCATCTATGGTCATACTCCCAAGCTTGAGTTTAAAGAACTATTTCATTTTCTTATCATAGTATCTCTTAGTCAAGTATTTATTTTCAAAATACTTCTTGAATTCCCTCCAAGTAACATTTTTCTCTTTAATGTGTTGCAACTGCACAAGTTGATCCCACCACATGGATACCTTTCCCTTGATTTGATAGATGGAAATTCTTCCTTCTGCATGAGAAGAATAATTATGCAATTGAAAATACTTTCTCATGCCCAGCAGCCATGTCTCTTCATCTTCATCCTTCTTGTGCTCACCATCAAATGTAGGAGGTTTGATTTTGTTCATTTATCCTTGTAGCTCATCCACCCCAGACCTCTTATGATTCTTGACAGGGGATGGACTTGAGTTGTTGTGTGTTATCTTATTGGAATGCCTCTGGGAGTGACAGTGATGTATGATAACACTTCATGTTCTTCTTTTCTCATCAGGAGACCTGTGACTTCCTAATTTGCTTGAGCCACTCTCCTTATCCAACTTATTTTCTATTTGATTCAAGCTCTACATTAAATTCATGTTGAATTCCTCCTTCTGATCCTTGGCTCTCATAATCCTTTCATTATCATCCTTATGGTTGTGTACATCCTTCTACAAGTTTTTAATGGTCTCTACCATATTCATGTTTTCATCCCTTCCTTCTCCATGTCCATTGGAGTTTGTTCCTTCAATTCCCATATGGACATCCATCCCTTTGATCTCATCTTCCTAGCTGTAATACCCCTATGCATATTCCATTCCTTTTCACTATGTGTTGATCCTGATCTGATCTAGTTGTTGTTAACTCTGCAAAATATGCAACCAACAACTTTGTCAGGCTAACTGATTCAACAATTTCATGAAAATATGAACCATTATGGTTCAATAATGCATCATAATTCTTTCTTCTGATTTCCTGAAAATTGAATGCCCAGATCAATTTTCTGAGTGAATAATTATATTATATTGTGCAATACCTTTTCAACTCTTGCTTCCATGCTCAATTCTGATTCTTGAGCAAAAAGTTATGGTTATTTGAAAATTGTCAATTAATGTTTCTGCTCACTCTTCAACTTGGTGTAATTATGCGTTGTAATTATGAATTTGTGCACCTACTCCATTGGATTTTTAGTAGGAGCTCAATTGAGTTTCTTAATATACATATTTTGGATAGTTTGTCCAATTTTCACCTCTTTCCGGGTTCCAAGCTGCTAGTTACAGTCTGCTGAATTTCTAGGCCAATTAGTGTTTTTGATCTGGAATGCTACAAGTTCCTTCTTTTCCATATTAATCATTTTTAACATTCCCAGAAATTTAATTCATCTCTAATATTGTCTTCTATGGTTCCATTTCTTTCCATAGACTTCTCTTGTGCCTCAATCTGATTCCGGAGTAGAAATTTATGGCCCTTTGAAGTTAGTTGGATCTTAAAATTTACCCTCCAATGTTTGTCTTGTAACTTCCTCATAAAAGCTTCATTTGATGAACGGTTTACACCATTAGAAATCTCTCTTTGGGCTCTTTTATTTGAGTTGCAAAGACATAGTGTACCTTGGTACACTCTGTTCTAGTAGTTTTTGAGTAGCTAAAAACATTGTTTAGGGCCTCAAAAACGTGTTGCAAA
This sequence comes from Picea sitchensis, assembly GCA_010110895.2. Lineage (NCBI taxonomy): Eukaryota > Viridiplantae > Streptophyta > Pinopsida > Pinales > Pinaceae > Picea > Picea sitchensis. Next base: position 30,031 of record SNQJ01S0006285.1, on the reverse strand, counting down.
AAGATGACCTTCAAACAATATAAAATGTCACAGAAATTCGTTGGTTTTCCGCTATTGTAGACCATGAAAAAGAATTTGCGCGCACAAATTTGAACATGTACACCCATATTTAGCATGCACAACAACACCATAAGGTAGTGTGTTCTCCACGCACCTATAACCAATGTGGATCACTTCTCTGTTGCACCAATAACTAGTGTGCACTACTTTTGTGTCGCGTGCCAATATCCACTGCACACAATTTTGGTTCATGCACTAATACCTATTGCATGCAATTTTTGTGTTGTGCACTAATATTATGCATGCATTTTACTCTATGCATTGCACCATTACAAATTTTAGTATGCCTCCACCGCGCACCAGTACTCTACGCGCACCATTAGCTAAATTGTCGCATGACAACATTTACCCACATTGCGCATGCACCAACAAGATCCTTTGAGCTATGTCAATACTACGCACACCACACGCACCATTATTATGCGTCTACACATCGTGTGTACCATTATTACACATGCGTCACTCAATCTGCATCGCGCAATGCTAAATTTAGTGCACACACCTGCGCGCCAAAATTTTCCACACATTACCACGATGCACCACACGGCACCAAAATTAAGAGCGTACACCCTCACGCCAATATTTTTCGCGCATTACCACTCTGCACTGCGTAGTGCCAAATGTTAAGTGTGCACACCCATGCACCAATATTTTCTACGCAATGCCACTCTACACCACGCAACGCCAAATTTTAGCATGCGCACCCACACGCCAATATTTTTTCACGCAATGCCACTATGCACCGTGCAGCGCTAAATTTTAGCGCGCGCACCCGCACGCAAATATTTTTCTGAACAATTCCACTCTGCACCACACAGTGCCAAATTTTAGCGCACACACCTGCACGTCAATATTTTTCCACATATCACAAGCTTTTCACTGCCTCCATGCATTTTTAGTGTGCCCATCTGCACACATTCATTTTTATGAGCATCAATTCCTCATGAATTCCGCTGCAGAAATTGGAGCTTTTGCCTAACTTTTTCCCAATTTTTACCATAGACATTCTGAAACTATGAAATTTGTTCAATTTCACCCTGATAACACCATTTCAGCCTATGTAACAACAAATCATTGTTGGTTGACATTTCTAGAACGAAATTTTCCCAAACTCAATTCACAAATTGAGAATTTTAAATCAACTATTCTCGCTCCATCTATCATGGCTTCCCTGTAACTTCAAATTCGACCAATTCCAAGTATGAATTTCCTAGAACAGATATTAAATCAAGAATATCTTACCACTTGGCCAAATTTCTCAATTTTCCCATGAATTTAATAACAGAAATTGGGGTTTTTTCCCAATTCCACATCATTGCTTCTAAATTTTACCATGGACGCTCTGTAACTTGAAATTTCACCACTTTGAAATCAATTCTTTGTGGAATTTCACCTCAACTCAACTTTCTTGGCCCATCAAGGCTCAGTGTTGAAAACTGAAGCTCTAATACCATATTGTAACATCCCCAGCATCCAACTAGGTTATGCCACGTAAACATTTTCGAACTGTATGCAAATTAAAACATACACACACAGAAATTCTTGCAGAACTTTATATATATAACTCAAAATAGACAAATACACTCTGTAAATGCACACATTCATACAGAAATAATAGTATCATATACATGCAGCATAGACAAGCAATACCCATAAATATAAAGACAATTATAATCCACACATAGGATAAACTCATAAAAATAAACACATAAATAATAATGTAGCATGTAATTTATCACACAATTGACACTTATCTTAGTAATAATATCACCAACTGTGTGCATACCTTCCACGAACCTCTCATCCTTAGACCACGCTACTCATCACTCTCAGCAGTGGGTCACCCCCGAGCTAGGACTAAACTCCACCCAGGTAAAGGGATTCCTAACTAGGTCGACGTATCTCAGACAACAAGAAAGACGATGTCACAGGTGCCAACTCAAACTAACATCCTACAGTCCCTCATTCCCCACATGCCTGTCCCACCCTGTGAAGTGTGACCCTTCTTTTCTCAACAATCCCTCGGCTGCCCCACTTCCCTTCCAGGGCTTCAGCAATAGGCCGGAAAGGAAGTCTCAAAGCCCTGTAGTTGTAGTTTATCACCTTCGGGAATCAATTCCCTGCAATTCTCTCACCTAGAGAGAAATTTCTCATGGGCCTAACAACTCGCCTATTCAATATCCCACAGGACTAACAACCTACCTCTTTAGTCCATTTCCTAAGCAAACCAGCTACAGGTACAGGTATAGGTACAAGTACGGGTATGGTACTTGTTCGAGTATGGATACAGGTACAGGAAGGTACAGAAGATAGCTTGAAAGAATGTGAGAGGGATGTGATGGAAAAGTGAAAACTCTTCCTACTCAAACTTGAAATGGAATCGTTGGAAAGAAGGATTTGAGTTCCATCTTAAGGGGGGGAATGGGATAAAGTACTAATGTGCTACTGAAACCAAATATCACATACTCAATCTAAGGGAGTGGGAGCAAAGACACCCACCGTCATCATTGTCTAATGGGGGAAGTAACAGGAAATGGCCTCGACTATATCAACCTTCCCCATGCTCTTATGTAATCTCCTCCACCTAGCATTATGGACACCTTTTGTGGATTCTACATCACTTGGCCTATCTAGTACCTCCATGGAAAATATTTTCTTCCATATTTCACATTTTTTTAGAGCCTCATTATTCCATTTTATCACCTCTACCATTGTGGAAATGGAATAGGAAGAATCAATATCACAGGTGAATCTAAATATTGACACCCAATCTAGGCTTAGTTAATCTCTTAATATTTATTTCTTATTATTTTCATGTATTGCCATGTTATTCTTTTATTAGGAAAACATGTTAGGAAATACACCTGTCATTCTATAATTAGTTGTTTTTGGGAAAATAGTTGTAATTATCTTTTAATGGAACATGTGTAATGAAATTCTCATCGGTAAGGCTTGTTTGACTACCTTGTATTTTGTAACCCTGTTTGCATGGTTTAGCTATAGAAGTTTTTATATAAAACCTTAACTATGACTATGCAAAACAATATTCAATATAACCAATAGCCACATAAGGAAAACCCCAAGTAAAGGAATATCATGTGTGTGAGTATTTGAACATGGGTCATTGTCAACAACCACTCCCAGTTGTATATATATCATATCCCTATGTAATTATATCATAGTAATTCATGTATAATACAAGTATTGAAAATATCAATAGTGTTAATGTTCATATAACTACTAAAAAAAACACACTACCAAGGGATAACTCAATGGTTTGACCCTTTTTACTAAGGTGTAATACTAAGAGAGGTTGTAGGGTCTATTTTCACCAAGTTATGTGGGGTTACAAGCCACTATTGTAGTTCATTGATAATATTGTCCTCCATCCAAAATATTGAGAAGTCAGGTAGTATCACCCAAAAATCACTATTAGAGCTATATAGGTGATCACTGGAAAAGATATCATTCCAATGCACCAAAGTGAATACTCGTTGCATTAATATACCACACTCAGCAAAGAAGAAAACTATTGAAAGTGGGTCTTTTTATAAATCATGTGAGTCGATAATGTGGCTTTTTGTGTGATATGCACGTGCACGTGTGATTTGCATGCGTTCACGTGATTGTTCCCTTTAAAATTCGCATGGACCGACCAGAAGTGATATCTCAACTGCATTTGGGGCATTTATGGTAAAAATACCATCATGGAATTCTTCCATCCATGGTACTAAAGGGCCTTGATCCTTTCAACATTTAGGATTGGTACCATAAGTGGTTCCATGTCCACTTAGAAATGGGGAACCACACCCAAGTTGCATCCATTTCCCACTTGATATCAATCGTTTGTGAGCTTAAATAAATACTATAAAAAGAAGCCATTGTTATGCATACAAAATATAGAAGAAAAGGCATAGTTATGCTATCTCTATGAGATTGGAGAACCATTTATGAAAGCCTCATCCTTACATCCATAGTAACAAAACTAGTTCATTGGACCTCTTCCCTTTGAATAGCTTCTTGCACCTTCTTGTACACTCATAGAGAGAGAAGGTTCTATTTGGGAAGAAAAAGGACCCTCCCAAGGAGAATGAGAGCCCCTTGTTCTCACCCAATCCTCTAAGCTCTTATCATTATTAGTATTATCCAATGGTAATCATATTTCATCTTATTTTTATTTTATTTTTGTGTATTCTTATTTTGGTTGTTGTTTTTTATATATTACATGTTTATAGTGTTCCACTAACACTAACAAATATCTATGGTGATATTTAAGCCTACTCTAACACTTAATTGCCTCTTTTTGCTCACCCATGTGGAAAATTTGGAAAAACACAATGATGAATCCATCATGGTTATAAATCTAATTTCTCCCATTGTAGGCTTTGATATCCCATTCTCTCATCTCTATGGTTTTTCATGTCACCAAACCGACCAACCTGAGAATCCAACCCAATTGCTTGGACCCTCATTTCTTCATAATTCATCCTTATTTTTTTTTTACATCTGCAATGACAGAATCTATGCATCTTTTGAAAGAATAGTCATGTAGAGGCACACAATTTGCACATGTAACCAAATTATGTATTTTCACATTCTACACACATCAGCACAAATGTCACCTCAATGACCCATACAAACCCTCTTTTCTCCTAAGTTGAGGGTGTTTTTCACCCCGACCTACCAATAGGGGTTTACAGTTTATTTTATTGTAGTTTGTAAACCTAAAGAATCCTACTTTGAGTATGTTATTGCATGATAAATTAGCTAATATATATTAATAGTGAGGATTAAAAGAACCACAATTTATTTTATATTTCCACATGGATGGATATTTAAAGAATATGAACTCTTAGTTACATTGTTTCATCAATCACTTTATTTTTTTCCTAGGATATTTCTTGTCTAACTCAAAGTATGTTCTTCACCTCACACTCTCTCAAGTGATATTGGTGAATCAGAAAGAGGTTTATAAGAATTCTCCATCTCCATTGGGAAACAAACATAGAGATTAAATTAAAGTGATAGGTGAGCACCTCAAATGTTCAAATATTTCCTTTGATTTTTTCCAAAGTTTTTTCAAATTCAAACAAGTCACTAGGTGAGGCCAAAGCACTTGTGCACCTCATAGTTCATCTATTGCAAATACAAATAGTAGAGAGATAAATATTTTAAAGGACCCCTATTATCCACATCATCATACAACCTAGGGAAGTTTTATATTTTGCAAAGAACACTTAGGAAGTTAAGGATTGGAAAGGACCACAAATTGTCCACATATTTTACTATTTAGTACTAGTTTTTCCATTACACAAGGATTGAAAAAAAACATTTAGTGGTTAATTAAAAGAAGATTAATGGACCCCACGATGTCAACATGTTGCAAATACAATCATGACCATATTTTTTTCACACTTTCACCCTTGCACACAATCACATTCACACAGATTAAGGCATCTAAGGCTCACTTTTGTCAAAGTATGATCTCCTCCCTGTTCCCACAAGAGATCTAGGAGGATCATAAAGACTTAATTATTCTCAAAGATCCTTCAACACACCCTTAAGAAACAAGATTGGTCCATGACCTTTATCCCAAAAATATAACACACACACACACACACACAACTCTAATAACTCATTAAAATCTCGCTCGAGTAGTCAGAAAACACATTTTAGTTTAACTTACGATCCTATGGGTAGGTATCCAAAAAAAAAACATTATCACTTTCCATTTAAAACTTAGTAGGTGATTGTTTCGGGAACTTCGAATCCTTCCAATCAAGTGTTCCTACACCATAAGGCAGGGAGATACCCATGAAGGGATGAAGCTTAGGTCCAATTGTTCCACACGAGCCTTCTTGAGACACCAATATCTTGTGAGGTATCCTGACATGTGACCACCATTTGATTCTAAGAGTCCCATGTCCCACCTAAAGAATGTAACCTAATGGCCCAAAACAAGTATTTGTTTTACAAAGGTGGCAGTTGTGGGCTTCAACTACACCTAGGTCATATTTTGAATGCCTATTGGGAAATATCACCATCTATTTCGGGATATGCACCCTCTACCCATCATTATAACTATTATTTCATATCTTCACTAGCCTCTCTTTCGATGGGTTCATGCCCCATTTTCAAGAGATATTGGAAGGCCCAGTGACATTGTGAGGAGGGATGTTATGTCTTTATCACATATGTTTTTATTTTTTATTCCCCCACGTAGAAAATGTCTCGCCCTACCCAAAAATTATTTAATCAAGAACAAAAGTATTCCAATAGAGAACAAACACCTTTAGTAACCACTGACACAACCATATAAAATATCAAGACACCGATGTTTACATGGTAAAACCCCTATGGGGAAACATCCATGGCCCTAGACAACGTCACCACTTGAGGCAATTTATTAATGCAAAAGAATTTTTTTACAAGAGAATTTATGAAAATCAATCATATAAAAATGACCCTCCATGCTCTATAAATATATATCATGGATCAATCAAGTGCTAAGCCACAAATCAATGTAGTCGTTAAGATCAAGGAGAATATGAATCATCATATCACTCTATGTCAGGAACATAACATGACCGCGGATTACAAATGCATACTAAAGAAACACACTTTAATCTAATGATACATTAGACCAAGTTGACCTTAACTAACTCCTAAGTGTCTAAATATCCTAACATCCCCCCTCAAGAACAACTTGGGATATAATTGAAGAATTTACAAAGGAAACACAATAGGATAATGAAGTAGTCATTAGAGCCCCTTAATGAAAACTTCCTAAAATCCTAACATATATCGAAGTTTGGAAAACTTCACTTCTATAAGAGACTTTGTGAAAATGTATGCAACTTGATCTTCTGTAGGGAAGAAGAGCACTTCAATAACTCAATCATGAATGAGATTTATGATGAAGTGCATGTGTATATCAATGTGTTTTATGCACTAATTTTGAACTGGATATTTGGAAATATTGATGGCACTTTGATTGTCGCACCATAGGGTGGTCAGATGTTGCTGCTGGAATCCAAACTCTGAAAGGATATGTTGAAGACACAAGGCTTCTTGAATTGCATTAATCGATGCTTGGTACTTTTCTTCTGCTAAAGAAAGATAAATAACCTAGTATTTCTTACAAGCCCAAGTGAGAGCTCCAGAACCAAGGATGAAAACATAACCTACAGTGGACTTTCAATTATCAGGGTCGACGACCCAATCTGAATTCATGAAACCAACCAACAAAGGATCCCCTCTGAGCTATAATGTATCCCAAACTAAATTGTACCCCTGACATAACAAAGTATCATTTTAGCTTCTTTCCAATGAACTTCATGGGGTATTTTCATATACTAGGCAACAACACCAACAACAAAGGAAATATCAAGTTGGGTATGAGTCAAATATAAGAGGATATCAACTAACGGATGGTACAAAGTGGCATGGACTTCAAGATTAGTACAAGTGGCAACAAATTTGAATCCATACTGGAAGGGAGAAGTGATTGTTTCAGAATCATCCATGTGAAGGGGGGAAAGAAGGTCACAAGCATACTTATATTGGGAAAGAAATATTCCTTTCTTGGTTTGCAATACTTGGAGGCCAAGGAAATAATGCAAAATATCCTAAGTTTTTCATTTCAAATTTCTTTTTAAGGATATATTTCACATGGTTTAAAATTTTAGGGTCATTTCAATTGAGGATAAAGTCATCAACATGTTGATGCAGGAAAAAATCCCTTCAATAGACATGGGTCTTCCCCAGTACGAGATCTCGATATAATTTGCATCATTTGGATTAGGAGACCCATCTAGATTCTAGCCTAGTTTCCATTACTGGGTTGGGGTGTCAATGAATGGTTTAATTCAAGGCAATGCATATGTAAACTAAAATACTTGCAAAAGGAAAATATATTCTAACCTATCCTAGTTAGGAGAAACTAAGGGTAAACAATGAACAGATCGACATGCTAGTAATCACTGCAATAACTTTCTTTCAAATAGCTATTAGAGAGAAACAAAGATCAATAACATATGTGTATGGAATAATAACAAGATAATTCTAAGCTATACATTCATAAAAATAAACCTTATCATCATCTTTAAATAGTTAATAAAAGAGAAAGACAACAGCTGCAAAAAAATTATGTTCACAAAAGAAAATTCTATATGTGCAATGAAATCCTTACAATGCTCCAAGACAACCTAACATTTACTTGAAATAGTTTAAATAAAATAACCATTAAACGACTAGTATTTCTCTTCATCAAAAAATGGCCCTAGGGGATTATCAATTTTATTCTTAGAAAAGTAGTTCTCCAAAATTACAAAGTTGAAGAGCCCTTTCAAACTGTGTCTCTTCCTATATTTATAGTTCCTAAGTAACTTCCTATCAAGGTTTCTTGAGTTATGCAAGAAGTAGTTACATGTATTTTCACCTTCCCTTTCAACTTTCTTTGTGTAGGTTACAATAGATACAAAATGTGTAATGATCATAGAAAAGACAACGAAAGGGTGGGAGAGAATAATTTCGAATTTTATTATGTGCCCCTTTATTTTTTCTTATCCCTTAAGTAAGCTGGCCATACTTCATGTTGTCCTGAAATAGAAACAATTATGTCAAAAAGTAGTGATTCCAAAGAAACCTCATGAGTTTGTGCATTCTATGAGAGGTTTTTAATATCTCTATTTAAATTTCCCATGAAGGCTTGAATCATACTTTGGGCCCTTATTGGTTTCACGAGATGATCATTCATTAAATCCATTATCACTTTGGTCGCAATTCCAACATATATTTGTATTTACTTCATATTTTTTCCACCAATAAGAAAATATGTTCATCAGTCTTCAATTTTCCCAACTCTTCGATCGAAGGGAGATGACTTTTGTGAGCCAGAATGTACGTTGCTTTGTGGAGTTGTGTGTATTCTCTAAGAGTAAATTATTCATATCATTCTCAACCTTTTCCCTGGCTTGCTGGTAGTTGTCAAGTACATTGTAGTTGAGCTTTCTCTCTCACTCTATTATGCATTGAAATTATGGCGGATCGTCATTGTTTTTCATAATACACCACTGCATCTCATTCAAACCTTCTCTGATTGTGGAAAAATATATGTTCTTGGTTTGGGATCTATTTTGTTTGGCCATAATCTAGGTGGATATATGTTGGAAAACCTGTATATTTGCATATATATCCATTGCCAACTTGTCGAGTTCTATCCTAACTCCCTCTTCACATACCCTGAATTCTTTGATGTTTTCCATGTCCCTTTTACTACATTGGAATTCCTCTTCTAATGCTCTTGTTCTTTCATCTTTCTCCTCATTTTCATGCACCAAATATTTTAGATTTTTCTTTGAAGCTAGTGTGAAAGTGACACTGGCTGAGGAGATTGAAAGAGGATCATCTCTGACATATTCTATTACATTAGTATTTTTCATTACTGATAAGGTATACTTTTCAAACAATGGTATCTTTATGGTTTTCTGCAAAATTATCTTACCAGATTCTTTTTCAAATTTGAAGGCGTTAAAATTTTCCACCTTCATATCCTTCAATGGTGTAAATTCTCCCAATCCCAACTTGCCTAATGGGAAATTTCCCCCTATGAGTGGGATGTCATTTGATGATCATGTAATATCCCTCACCGTGGGATCTATGTTGTTATTTTTTTATTCTTCCTCATTTTTTTTATTCCTCTATTGCAGCTGCTACTTTGGCTATCAGTGTTGCTATTATTGCTTCCACTATTGTTGTTGCTACTTCCATTGCTACTTTTTCTTATGCTTCAGCTCATTCTATTTATTCTATATTATTTCAGTCATCCTCCCCTTCTCTCCTTTCATTGGTTTCTCCTTCTTCCTTTGTTTTTTGGTGGCCGCTTTGGCTGTTACTGCTTCTTTTGTTGTCACTTTCTTTTGTTTCTGCTCAACTTCCTCTTCTTTTATCTTCTTATTTTCTTTTGATTCAACAAATTTTGTTTATTTTATTTTATTTTTTTCTACAGGTGTTGTTACCTCGGATGTTGTTGTTGTTTGTGTTGTTGTTGGTGTTGTTGTAACCTCTTCTTCAATTTTATGTTGAGCCTCTCTAGCTCGTTGCTCATATTTTATTCTTCCTAGTGGGTTTCCTCTCCTTTTGACATTTTTTTGTAATCCTCCTCCCAAATGTCACTTGTGTAATCCCATATGTACTTTCATTTACTATAGTGGTTGCTTATGACGGCTAGAGGATCGTGCCTCTGGAATATTTCTTCATCAAAGTGGAAAGATGCTAGCATGTTCACTACTAATTTTGCTTCCTTGACATATTGAAATGAGTATGACCCTACCCAGAGTGGGAGAGGAGGCTTGATGTATTTTTTTTCGTTGTATAATGTTGCAACTACCCTGTGTATGACCATCTGATATGTGATCTCTTGTAATAAAAATCTATCTGGGACATATTTTGGGAGAAGGTGGGGAGCTTGGTAGCTCCATATTCTCATGTAGGTGTCATGCTCAAGGAGATATCAATCCTATATCCTTTTGAATATGGTCTGAGCCTTATTTATCATGCAGGGCGCTAGAGAACCAAATATGAGTTGGTATAATGGGATTAGGAAATTCTCATAGATTTTTTGGTATTCAAAATGATATATGTGCTTCCATAGAACCTTTAAGTAGATGTGAATTGGAGGATCACAAAGTTTACATGCCCATCCCATATGAGGATAAGTGTGGCATATACACATCACATCGAGGAGGTAGGATGAAATATGGAAGCTCGAAAACTTCCCTGGAAAATTTGGCTTGGCTACTGCGAGTGCTTCCTCCAAGGTAGAGGATAATATGTCTACCTAGTTGAATGTCAAACCGGTGTCCATGAAATAGTACAATATAGGTGCCCATATTATTTTGAATTTATGGGCATCGGGTTCCTCATAAAACATGCATATCATTTCCACTACGTATTGATATGATAGCCTGAGTAGGTTTGTAGGATATTCATTGGAAAAACTAATCTTGAACACCTTTCCAAGCTTGTACCAACTCTTCAGGAGCTCTCTTAGGATGTGCAGGAAATTCTTCACTAGCTTCTTGTCCAATTCCTTTTCCCCATCCTCTAGATGATCGCAAGAGGAAATTATTAAATCCTAGAAGCAGGTGATTGGGAAGCCTTGAGCATTCATTATGTACCTATTATCCATATCAAAATGCTTCACAATCCATGAAATGGCTTCCACATAGGGAAACACTACTACATGCACTATGACTTTATATTATTTATAGCTCCTAATTGTTGGAAATTTGGTTGTCATTGATGTCAAACTTGATATATAGGTGAAGTATCATTGATTGATTTGTTTGAGAATCATTTTCAATATTGGACATAATGTTATGAAGTTGACTTGAATGTCAAGCATTGTCAATATTGGACATAATGTTATGAAGTTGACTTGAATGTCAAGCATTGTCAATATTGAAAATAATGTTATGAAGGTGACTTGAATATTGGACATAATGTTATGAAGGTGACTTGAATGTCAATATAAGTTGACTAAATATATTGTATGAACTTTATGCACTCACCCTAGTGGAAATATGGTCTATGGTGGAATGTATTATTAACATTCATGCACAAAAGAAGAAATTTTCTAAACAAAAAGGGTAAATGGAGAATCCAATATGGATCCATACAAGTCACAAAGTCAAGAAGTCTGGTATAAAAGTCTCAGCAAGAAAAGTTTTGATTATTCAAGCCTTAAGTCGAGTCGGAAACAATTATCTCGGCCAGTCAAACCTTAAGTGGAGTGGAAACAATTAAATGGGTCAAGTCGACTAACTAAATGCAAGGATAAAGGATCAAAGTTGAGTGTTTCAATAAAATGAAATAAATATCAAGAGGTCTAGTATAAACATCTCAGTAAGAAATTGAAGAAGTCGAAATTAAAAAAGTTGAAGGTTTAAGCAAAGAGATCAAAGGTCGAAATCGAAGAGGTTGAAGAATTCGAAGGTCGAAGTCGGATAAGCACAAGAAGTAGAAGTTGAAGAAGTCGAAGATCAGTCCTAGTATAAGTGAAGTAAATTACCTTGAAGGTCAAAGTCGAAAGAAAATTGAGTCGGGAAATACAAGTCGGCCAAAGCAAGTCGATATGACCAAAGTCGAATTTCTCAAGTCGGTTTTCTTCCAAGTCGAGACAGTCCAAGAAATAAGTAACCTAAAGGTCAAATTCGAAGAAAACTTAAATCGGTAAAATAGAATTTGAGTCGAAGTTGAAGCAAGTTGGGTCAACTAGAATTGAAATACTCAAGTCGAAATTTCTCCTAGTTGAGTCGACCAAAAAGATGTTTGTCGATCAAATAAGGAAGCAAATACGAAAAATGGTGAGACCAAGTCAAATCTTTAGTAACTAATCATTGAGAGGGAATCGATTTGAATATCCACTATCAAGTAAAATGTTTACAACTTGAGTTTAACTAGTCATCAACAAAGGAAATATATAGAGGTCGATTTAGACATTTATGAAAAGGTAAAATGTACTAAATTCGATCTGGTATCCGACGACGAAAGGAAAATATGGGCAAGTTTATTTCAAAGAACCACATGTACCAGACACCTTACACATGTTCTAGGGAAAATTACCATGTGTTGGTTAATTGGGCATATTCTGCACAAAATCCATGTCATAGAATTGTAAAATTTGTTTCCATATCTCCAAAATATTCGTACGAAATCAATGTATAATTTTGTGTACGAAAATCAATTAACCATTTCTATTAATTAATGAAGGGGTGCAATGTTTCATTCCAAGGAAACATTATTTCAAAGTGTCACCCCTTGGAGGACTATATAAGCACAGGAATACAAAGGATATATATATATATATATATATAATGGATTGAATGAAAGTTCATTCTATCAAGTTGGTGCATGTTTATAAGTCAAATATTGTCATGAGGATTGGATACCTCACATCTCAGTTGGATCTGAGATCAACAAGTCAGTTCTTGTTATGAGGGTTGGATTCCTCATTTCTTAGTTGGATCTGAGAACTACAACCTGGGTATTGTATCAGAGAGTTTGATCTCTCATATTCAGTTGAAGTTGAAGATATTAAAGGATTGATTTATTTGTCTTCACTCCAGTTAAATAAATAAAAAAAATGATATTTTATCTACTTCATACAGTTTTTGTTATACATGTTTATGAATAATTAATTGAACTACATATATCTTATTCAGTTAATCTATGAAAGTGTGAAAAGTAGCCAAAAGTTCTACACACTTATTCACTCCCCCCCCTCTCAATGTCAGTGTGTGTTTCAACGATTGGTATCAAATTTGGTGCCTTCAACACAGTTTAAAAACTGGAAGGTAGATTCTAAAGAAATGGGTGGACAAATGGCTCTCTCCATAAATGAATCTCCCTTATTTGAAGGAACAGAATACTCTTCATGGAGGGAAAGGATGAAAAGGTATATGAAGTCAAGAGGATATGGTGTTTGGGACTCAGTAGTATCTAAACCTTGGTATTCAACTACCTCAAAGAACAAATCCAAAACTGCAAAAGAAGCAAAGAAAACAATTCAATAACATTATAGGAAATCTAGAATGGACTGTCAGACCAAGTCAAAGAAAAGATGGGACATTGCACCTTTGCTAAAGTACTATGGATCCATCTAGAGAATTCTTATCAAAATAAAGGAAAAGACATAGAAAAGGAGAATTCCAATCATAATAAAGAACAAGATATAGAAGTGGATAATGATTATTAGAATAAAGAACAAAATACAGAACAAGAAAATTCATATCATAATAAAGAACAAGACACAGAAAAAGAGAATTTCAATCATATTGAAGAACAAAATACAGATAAAGAGAATTCTAATCAAAATAAGGAACAAAACACAAAGGAGTACAATTCCATCAAAGAATTGATGCAAACCCCATTCATCAATAGAGAAGACTACTACATCAAAGAATTGATGAATACCTCAATATTCACCAAAGAAAAACTATTAGATTGTATGACTAATGTTGTAGCTACATTTGAAGTGATTAGTATGGAACCAAGAAATGGTCTATATATTGAAGTTACTAAGGATGTTCTTAACAAGCTTGAATACACAATTATGTTCACTTTAGAAGAGTTGGAGAAACTTCAAAATAAATATATGTTGCTACTACAATAGTTAGATCAATCTAACAACCATGAAGAGAAATAAAAAAAGACTCTGCTAGAATAAAAAGAAGAAGAGATCAAAATATTGAAGACTAAAGTTGTTAATCTAACAAAAGAAATGAACAAATTGAAGACATATGACAAATTCAATAAATGCACAAAATAATTAGAAGAAACAAAAGGATTGGTCGACACTCTAAAGCCTCAATTTGAGGAAGCTAAAGAAATTGAAGAAACCCTGAAGAGCCAGTTGACTAAAAAGGAATAATTGTGCCACACGTTGGAAATGGAAGTTGTCAAACTCAAAAGGATTTAGCTATAGAACAAGGAAGAAATCAAAAGATTGAAGACTGAAGTTGTTTATCTAACAAAAGAAATAGAGAAGTTGAAGACATATGACAAAACCAATAACTGCAAAGAAGTGTTGGACAATACAAAAGAAATGGTCATCAATCTAAAGACTCAACTTGAAGAAGCTTAGCAAAGAGAAGAATCCTTGAAGATCTAGTTGACTAAAAAGGAAGAAACATGTCACATGTTGGAATTGGAAGTTATCAACCTCAAAAAAATGAATGAAAAGAAAAAAGCAATTGTCAAATTCTAGAACAACTCAGCTATCCTAGATAGGATCTGGAATAGTCAAAGACCAACTGATGACAAAACCATTCTTGGATATAATAAGAAAGAAGAAGGTGGAAAATGGAGCATCATTCAAAAACATGATAAAGGATTATACTCCTCAAAGGAAAAAGGTACAGTCACAAACCAAAAACAATCCATGAACTTTGTCAAGGAAGGAAGCTATAAAATTCAAAAACAAGAAACATATCAAAAGGAAGACTTCTCATGTCACAACATACTTGAGTATGGAAACACCTTCAATGGCTATTGCTTTTCTTGTAATAAATTTGGTCATAAAGCATTGGAATGCAAGATTCATGAAAATAAAATTTCAGGAAGGTCAAATAACTTAATGAGATGTTGGAGATGCAATTATGTTGGGCACACATCAAATTTTAGTTATAAAATGAGATGATACAACTGTGATAAGTTTGGGCACAAATCCCAAGACTACAGGAAATCAATAAGACAACCCATGAAAAATAATCCATACAATTTAGGAAGGAAATCTAATGAAGTTTGGAAGAAAAGAAAAGAGAATAAATCTCAAAGGACAAATGTAGAAAAGAAAAGTTCATCAAACAGAGTGTCTTATGTAAAGATATGGAGAAGAAAATCTGAAGAAGAAAACAAGAAAGATGATGAATATCTTGCACCTAAAAATTGAATTGATAACAATAAACTAATGGATGAAACTCCTAACAAGAAATGTGAAGTTAATATATTTGCATATTAAAAGGAAGAAGCTCAAGGAAGAAGAATTTCTAAAGAAGAATATGAAGAAGATCATGGTGCACAAAACAGTGGTAATGATGATGAACTCTCAAAAGAAAATCAGTCTATAGAATAGTGTGATAAATAAAACAAATAATATCTAAAGACGAAATAAACAAAAGGAGTTCAAAATATATAAAGACAGAGTATGAACAGAGAAAATTTATTAATGATATCAAAGAACAGTAAAGATCTATTGGAATCAAATAACTAAAGAATATCAAGAAGAAGAATAAACATATTAAGAAGATCAGTAAGATTCACACCCTTGTCCATTATGACAAAGGAGAAGACAGTAAAACCCTATGAATAAGTAAAAACTCAGGGGGAGTATTTAATTTAGTCATCAAATGAGGAAGCCATTGGATTATGTTTAAAATACTTGATCACTACAAAAATATGTCAAAGGGGGATAGATAAACAGTAAAACAAAGTCCAAAATAAATGGGACAAAGACAAGGAGAGCATCTCCTTGGGGAGGAGAATCACCTAAGGGGGAGAATCATCTAAGGAAGAGAAAAGAAATCCCCTCTGTGTTTTTTTTCAAAGGGGGAGAGAAAAAGAGTAAAACAAAGTCAGCTCATAGGACTCAAAATAAAGAATATGTTCACAAGGGGAGTAAGATTGTTTTACTAAGGTTGTCATCAATAACAAAGGGGGAGATTGTTGGAAATTCAGTTGTCATTGATGTCAACCTTGATAGATAGGTGAAGTATCATTGATTGATTGGTTTGAGAATCATTGTCAATATTGGAAATAATTTCAAGCATTGTCAATATTGGACATAATGTTATGAAGGTGACTTGAATGTCAAACATTGTCAATATTGGACATAATGTTATGAAGGTGACTTGAATATTGGACATAATCTTATGAAAGTGACTTGAATGTCAATAGAAGTTGACTAAATATATTGTATGAACTTGACGCACTCATCCTAGTGGCAATATGATCTATGGTGGAATGTGTTATTATCATTCATGCACAAAAGAAGAAATTGTCTAGACAAAAAGGGTAAATGGGGAATCCAATATGGATCCATACAACTCACAGAGTCAATGTTATAGTCCAAAAATGCCTTAATTATGCATACATGACATTGTCCTTTCCACTTACACATTTTTCCAACATATTGTTGAGGCTTCTTCTTAAAAAACTATTTTTTGGAAAATGTACGTGCCCTACTGAACTGATAGCCCACGTACACATGCGTGTTGCATACTAGTTACCCCACATACATATGTGAGTTTCATGCTAGTTAGCCTGTGTTTACCTCCAAAAGTTGCAAAAAATATAAAATTGCAAGGAATTCGACGGAGTTTATAGGCTATAGAGGGTTTCCCAACCATTTTACCCATTGTATCCCGTCCCAAACCAAATAACCATATTTCTCTCATATAAAAATAGGTATTCAAGTCTCATTTGAAAGACAAGCGAGAGAATAGGAAAACTCTGCCAAAATCCCTTCCCCTTCTTAGCCCAAGTTTTGCATCCTATTCTAAGTTTTTGCCTTAGCATTCCCCTCCAGCCCTTTCTCCTTATACAACGCTTTATCCTTTCCCAAGTGATAAGTTAGTTGTGAGAAGCTTTCATGATATTGATGCACTTGGAGCCATGATAGAGGATCTCGGACCTGGTTCACAGAGCGATTGTCGATGAAGGTTGTAATCTTTCTTATCTTAATATTGAATAAAAGAGTTCATTCTTGTCCCAAAACATTATGTCTATATGATTTTATTGATTTATGCATTTATGTCTATATCTGAACATTGAAAGTGATAAGTAAAGATTGTATGTGTTGTATTATTGTTTTCCTAAGTTTTTCCAGGTTGGATTTGGGAGGAGACCCGCAATAAAGGAAGTTGCAAAGGCGAAATAGGTCTACACCAATCGCAAGGACCAAAGGTGCACATATTGACCTTCTTTCCTCTCTCTTGTCATTCAGTTTAGATAGTTTATGGGTAGCTTAAGGGTAGAATAGTCTTTTAAGGGAAGTTAGTTCTCTACCTGTACCTAGAACCATTATAGGGGAATTTTGCCTGTAGCAGATTTGGTGACTCCACTAGGGAGTCTCTCTAGGGTCTTAGTGGGATATTTTGTTTTAATTTTGTTTTCTCAATTTATTTTTGAGATTTTTAGGTTTAGTGAGTCAGTTTAAGGTCTCTGGTCACCTTCCAGGTGCCTACCAACCTTCCCCTCCCAGTCAGTTATCCAATCCTTTTTTCTTTTTGAAATTTTCCAGAGGTGTACACACCCTATCCTTTGTCTAGTCCGCGTACATACGCAGTATGAACAGTATACATCTCACGTACATACGCAGGATGCTTGTACACAACCCGTGTCTCTATGTCTTGGAGCATTTTTAAAAAAGTATTTGTTTCCTTTCCTGTCAAGAAGCTTTGTTCTTCTCAGGCCTTCTTGAATTCTTCAGAGTCTCAGTTAGTTGTCTTTGGTTGGGTTAAAGATTCAGCTTAAATTACTCTTATTAAATAACCCATGCTGTTCTTTATCTTCTTTTGTTTTCTTTTGAGGTTTAGAGTGAGCCTTTAAGCATTAGATCCTCCTCTAGATTCTAGTGAATCCGTGTGTTTATGCAGTGGTCTAAGGTCTGTGTTAGTCTTGGGTTATGTTTTATCTTTATCCTGTTTTATGATTTGAAAAATAAAAAGGATAATTTACTTGTGTTTTTTCTTTTCCAAGCATTCCAAAAAATAAAGTAAAAAATTTTGTGGCATTTAGTTATGCATCTTTTTTGGTAGTTGTAGCATAGGTTATTTTTCACAAAAGAAAAGAGTTATTTTTCAAGGGAAAGACAACTTTCTTTGATGTTTTGTTTCCAACTATGTCGATATTACTAAAGGTTTTATGCGTCTTCTAAAAAAAGGGGTCCCATTCTGTTGGGATGAAGTAACTCAACGCTCCTTTGAAGCGTTGAAACATGCCCTGACGTTTTCCCCTCTGCTCGGTCCTCCAGATTATGGAAAGGATTTATTATTGTATTTGGTTGTCGCAGAGTCTACCAGTGGCATGGTCTTGGTCCAAGAGGATGACACACTCGAAGAGCACATTATACACTATCTTAGTTGAGGCCTGGTTGGATCGAAACTCAACTACACACATGTTGAGAAACTTGCTTTGGCAGTTTTCCATGTTGCCCAACAGTTTCGTCATTACATATTACTTCACAAGACCACTGTCATCACCATCGTGAACCCTTTTCAGTATGTTTTAACACGAAGAGTCATCGGCGGAAAAATCATTCGATGGATAGTTATCCTGCAAGAGTTTGACTTGGATTTTGTTTCAGTGAAATCTAAAAATTCCTTGGTCTTTGTTGAACTAATCTCGGAACTTCTGGTCGAAAGTGGTGATATTTCACCCGAAGAGTCACCAATAAAAGGAGATATTTTTCTTATTGCATCTTCAGACCCCTTGTATGGAGATATACTTGTGTATCTTCAGACTTTGAAGTTCCCTTCTTCTGCTTCTCGTGATGAGCATCGACGAATACACCACCGAGCGCAAAACCATCTTATCCTCGATGACACTTTGTATCATCGAGGAATAGATTGCATTCTTCATCGATGTCTCACTCACAAAGAAGCAGAGCTTGTTTTAAACGACTGTCACACAAGAGCATGTGGCAGTCATCTATCTAGGTTGGAAACAACCCAAAAGATTCTTCGCGTTGGATACTTTTGGCCCTCATTAATAAAATATTGTGTTGAGGCAGTAAAGAAGTGTCACATGTGCTAGATCTTCTCTCAAAAGATGCGGGCACACCCAGCTCCCATGTTCCCAGTTATTGTCGCCAGTCCCTTAACGAAGTGGGGGATTGACTTCACTACATGTCACCTAGTTTTATCCAGGGGGCATCGTTATATCATCATAGCAGTAGAATACTTTACTAAGTGGGTCGAAGTTATTATGACATTCAACAATGACGGGAAAACGACTGCCCTGTTCGTTTTTAACCACATTGTAGCTAGGTTTGGTATTCCGAAGGAGATTGTCAGAGACCATGGCAGTCACTTTCATAAAATAATGATGTTTGAATTAACATCAAAACTATGGTTTAAACAGGAAAATTTGTCACCATATTACCCACAAGTGAATGGTCAAGTAGAAGTTGTTAATAAGTCTCTCTAGACTATTCTTCAGTGAACGATTAATTCGGCCAAGTCAAATTGGAATTTGATGTTGTATTCGACACTTTGGGCTTATCGAACTTCAGTAAAAACTACTATCGTTTTTCTCCTTTCCAACTCATTTACGGGTTGGAGGTAGTCTTTCCCATTGAATTTCAAATCCCTTCTCTTAAGTTGGCAGTGGAACTACTTCCCGGTGCTACATCATTTGAGGAATGTATTTTATATCTCAAGCATCTCAACAAGCAGCATCAATACGCATCCTTGGCCAACGAGGCTCACAAACAATGTGTCAAGTGTCAGTAGGATCGGTCCATCCACCCTCGGATTTTCTCTGAAGGTGATCTTGTCCTAGTCTACGACCAAGATAAATATCCCTTGGGGGAAGGAAAGTTCAAACCCATGTGGTTCATACCTTTCATTGTGAAAAAAGTCTTAGAAAAGGGTTCTTATCGACTGGTTGATTTCAAGGTTAATACTTTACCAGAGCCTAGAAATGGGCTCAATATTAAGAAGTATTACACTTAGGTAGGTCACCTAAGCGTGACTTCTTGTATATATGTATAGTTTTTTATACATTCTTGTCTTTTTTTTTATGGACGCGTAGTCATTATGTTTTCTTTTCATTGTGGCAGAGGTCAAGTGAATCTGAATTCTATGTTGGGTCCGTGAACGGTGCTAGGCGACACACTCGGAGGCTTGCTTCCTCAGCTTGGGTGATTTTTACACCCTTTGGTTAGTTGGTGTCTTCTGGAGGTATTTGTCTAGGCAAAGCAACCAATAATGTTGCCGAGTATAGTGCAGTAATAGAATTACTACGTGATGCCTTGTCACATGGTATTTCTTGCCTCTGGGTTTATCTATATGCTCAATTGGTTGTGTCTCAATTAAATAGAGTATACAGTGTTTATGATCCCACCCTTCAACAATGATTCCTTAGGGTGCGTCTCTTGGAATGCTATTTTGATTATATTACGTATATTCATGTTCCTAGGAGATCTTATCAACTAACTGATACATTGGCTAATCAAGTGTTATAATGACATGTTGCTCATACATAAAATTAAAACACACACATACACATGTAAATACATTTGTACAAAAATGTTTATCCATAAGACAAAAAATATGTATATATAATATATCCCAAAAAATATTGTCATGAGTACAAAGTGGGCCATAAAGCCTCAAATAGAACCGGTATACATCGTTGGGCTTAAGCTCTCATTACAGAGTACAAAAAAATTCCCTTGGCACATGTGTGGTCTAATGCTAACTATGGTGCAAGCCTATTGGCCCTGCTATAGTGAACCATGGTGTTCGCAAGACACTGGAATAACTGGACCCAAGTCTTGGGCACCTCTACTACATGTGGCTACATAGTCAAGGGAAGGTCCTCAATCTCAGCCATCGGAACTGCATGAGTGAGAGTTGTCAAGTTTCTCTCTACTCACCACAATACTCTCTCAGCCTCTACAGGTGGAGATCCTCCTGCAGCTGTTGGTCCTCTTGATCCTGTTGGTATGGCCTCTAGTCGAGGATGATGCCTAGTTCTGGTGAAGTTAGTTGGTCACACTGGTCCACATATGTATATAACAGATATTTGAGTTAGTACTTTAACATTAACTTTAAAATGATAATATTTAAAAATTTAAAAATTAAATAACTTTAAAAATTTGTTTACCTATCTCATTGCTCTCCTCACCAAGGGGCATGGGCATATCAGGATCCCTCAAGAAAATGATCCTTGCATATGTATAGTCCTCAATAAGAGGGATCTGTCAGGCCCACCAATCAAAAAAAAAAAATCATCAAAGGCCTCTCAGTGATCCAGAATCAGATCCAACATGCTTCCCAGGTCGAGAAAAGGCTTAAAAATGAAAGTTCTCAGAATTGAATGAAACCAATTCCATTGTGACCGGATCGTCACACTAATTCTGACCATATATTTACTTTCTCAAATAGAGGTTGTATGCGAGAGTTGTCACACTCTGGTCGTTTTTCCAAACAAGCAAAAATTCAAACAAACCAACAGTAAAAAATTCAATGCCACATCAGCATGAAATCATGTTGATGTGGCAGCGTGACACGTGGCAGAGGCACAGTTGGAAGTAGGCTTCATACAGCTGAAGTGGACCAACCAAGAGGTGACACATGTCACCACTAAAAGGGTGACACGTGGCACACTCGTATAGGTGGCAGGTATGGTCAATGGACATGTGGAAGGTATGAACGTTGATCGGGCAGACAAGTAGCAGGTATGGTTGTTGACTGGGTAGAAGATTTGGACCAATATCATTTTGACAAGTGGTGCATTCTCCAAAAAATTAAATGGTGCCATGTGGCCCAAACTTGGGTTTCCACGTGGAACCATGTGGTTGGTCATTTGGTTCATATGAAAAAGTTTGTGGAGCTCATGGGTCTCGACCCTATGACCTATTGGACGAGCTATGGCTTTGGGAAAGTTTTGAACGCCAACGCGCCAAGGGTGGTACTTGTTTAAGCCATCCCACTTTAATATATATATGGTGTAATAAATTTTGAATGTTGGAGGAAGGGGGTTGGGGCTAAGCCCCAGCCCATTGGCATGTTATACATTATATGACTACGACTTTTCGGAGGGGCGCTCTACACTACAGTTGCAACAGAAATGGTGTGGTGCCACATCCTAAGGGCTTAACCACCGGCTCCCTCTATACATATGACTCAGAGCTAGAACTGCATGGCTGGGTGTGAGAATTGGGGTGGGGTCCTATTATCATCCGCCATGTCACCTGGTATTTCAGGCTAGGGGCCAGCACGCAACCCTTAGGGTTGGCGCTTGGCCACCTAGGTGCCATATGACCTCATTTTAGAGTGTGCATCGAGCCCTAGGGGCTATGTTTTAATTTTGGTTGCAGAAGTAGGTTTTATACTTAGGATTTTGGATTTTTATTGATTTTATGCATGTTAATGGATATTTTTGCTCATTTTGGGGGGATATTGGGCCCTTTTTAAGGCCAAATCTTGGGAGGAAGTTGGTGGATGATAACCAACTTCATATCTATATAAACTAAGCCTTCTTAAGGCCATGAGAGGGGATTCAAAGTAGATTTATGCTAGAGGAAATCCAAGAGAAAGCCATTTTTATGCAGGGAAGTTGTTGAGGAGTGCACCTTTGCGGGCAATTTCTGGGAGCTCCGATCATTCATTTTGAGTGACGTTTCTTCTATTGGGTTCTAGAGATATGGGAGAACAAGAACAGATCAGTCTTGTAGCCTTATGGAACTGTTGTGATGTACTTATTGAGCTTTGGACATAAATAAAGAATCCTCGCCCACTAAGACAAAGGCCCGGAGACGTAGGCGAGATTGTCGAACTCCGTTATCACTTCTCTTATTATGGTTTGTTGTTCTTCATTCTTATTTTTAGTTATGTACATGATTATGTGGCTTTGATAACTTCTCATATCTTCTTCCTCTTTCTTAGAGCATCCTAATTGGTTAATAAATACATGCATAATAACTCAACCATAGTCGTGTAAAAGATATTTTTGGATCACTCAGACTCTCCCTCCACCCTGTTTAGGCAACAAAGTTGCCCACCTGCATAATGTCAGAAAGAGAGCAATATGGCCCCGTATTGTCTCCCTCGGGATAATACTAGGAACTCTCTCAAAGAATAAAGCGCACAATATAGTTATGAACCCAAAGTTCTTGCTCGTCCTTCTGCGACAGTCTGTGAGTTGTTTCTTAATGCATGTAAGCATGGTAGTACTCCAGTAAAAAATAGTGGCTTCCAAGCATTGAATTGCACAATGCATCTATGCATGGGAATCCTTATGAATTGTTGCAGATCCAGTGATCCACCCAATCATGTAGAGTACGATACGAACATGGATGCTAGTGATCTTGTGTATCGACACCTGAGATCCTAGTTTCGTGATACCAACCTCACAATACATATTGGCGTAATCATCTATGTTGCATGGCCGTGGAGAAAAGGTCCTCATATTGACCAGTTCCCCCCTCCTGGAGAGGTCGGTCAAAAAGTATATGTCCTTTGTAATCGAAGTCAATGACTAATCCTCTAGCATGAATGCCTCTGCATCAGGATGCTAATACTCTATCAAGTGGTTCAACAGTATAGGTTGTGCCCTCATGAATGGACACTGGAAAAACTTCCACATACCACATTGTTTCATCATAACAATGGCTCGGAGATCCTCCTCTACAAAGACGTCCAATTCCTCATGTTCCCTTTCTCGCCAATGGACATACATCTTGTTGAACAACATTTGTAAAGGATAGCCCTTGTTTTTTTAACATTAAAAGAGGTGTACGCGGGATGCCTTTAAGATATTCATGTATGTACATGGTCTAAGTGTTACTTTTCATGTGTACATACGCGAGATGAGTGTGGAAAACCCACGTACACACAGGCCCGACCCTTTTACAAGGGCACGCACCTTCCAAACATTAAATTAAGCATAAACGGATGCATAAAATTTAAAGTAAGGGTTGTTTGTACTTACTTGTTCCAAGTGTGAGGATCGTTCATCCATCATAGCTCCTTGAATTTGCATTTTGGGGAAGAGAGTTTTCTACCTTTTTGGTTATTTTCCAAATTTCAAAGGTTAAAATCAGTTGCCCACCTCTATTTATAGACTGTTTTGGCCCTTTTTTCCCTAATTTGGTCCCCTTTTCCCCTTTCTTGACTTTGTGGCTACTTAAGTTCTTTTTTGAGATATCTTTGGGTCATCCTGATGAACTTGTTCTTTTAGTTTGGTGTTTTTCTTGAGATGGGTTAAACTTATATCATCCCATGGTAAAAGCTGGGTTTTCAACTATTGCATATAGATTAGGTTTTCAACCCCTACATTTTGCATATTATTGACCTTTTTGATTTTCCATAGGATCGATCCCACCGAAGTGCGACATAGAACCTTCTCAGCTTCTTTAGAAGTGTCATAATTAGGTGGTAGAGCCTTCCTGTACATGGATTCCCTAGGTATATCCTTTGTTGCATTTTGGCGTCCACGCTATGATTTGTATCCATAGGCTTGGGAGTCTTTTTTAGTCCCTCCATGATTACGTGTTGAAGCCTCATTCTTATTTCTAGTCATCATTCTTAGATTTACCCATGGGACTCCCTAAATAGCATGGTTTGTTGTATTTCAAGATCGCTTAAACTTTGAAAGAAACATCTAACGAGAGTTCATTTATTATTTTCGATCTCGTCTGGATTACTTAAAAAATGAAGCCCCCCTGGAGTCTTATTTAAACCCTTTTCAGACTCTCTAAAATTCAAAAGATTGTTGAGAAATCTTGTTGCCCTTCACACTTTCCAAACTCAAAATTTAAGGAACATTTTTCTGGTGGCAGTTTACCCCTTTTTTGGTCTGGACGGTTAATTTACGAATAAATGTATGCCCTAGGATCTTTGGTTCTCTAGGAGAGTATTCTCAGGAATAAGTTTAACCCTTTTTCAGGCATGAGGGACTAAAATTTCAAAAAAGGACCATTCTCCTTGGTTTTGGTTTATCTCTTTTTTGAGCCTTGGAGATTACTTACAAAAAAATAACCCCCTCAGAGTTCATAGTTAAGCTCTTTTTCAAATTCCCTAAATATGAAAAGATCGTCGAGTGACCTTGTTCCTTTCACACTTGTTAATTGGTTCAGAAAGAACATCTATTTGGAATAAGTTTGACCATTTTTTCACCCAATAGATTATCCAGGAAAAAGGTATGCCTCGGGAGACATGTCTTGCTGAGAGAGTTCTCCTAAGTTATATTTGATACTTTTTCGGGCTAAGGAGACTAAACTTAGAAAAAGGTTGTGAGTCCATAGTTTAGCTCTTTTCAGACTCCCTAAAATTGAAAATATAGTTGAGTGATCTTGTCTCTATCACACTCGTTAAAATGGTTTTGAAGAAACGTCCTTTCGATATAAGTTTAACCCTTTTTTGAACTAACTAGACTAGTTATGAAAAAGGAACACCCTAGAGTCTTCTTTTAGCATTTTTCAAACTCTCTAAATGTGAGAAACCACCGAGCTTACCTTCTTTGGGATCATAAAAATCCACATGGAAGGAGTCTTGTTGTGTCATACTTAGTCGCATTGCATGTCTCATCCTTGTGTATTTGGCCTAATGTCAGCTTCATGTTGCTATTAACTAAACCTTCAAAGCATTCCTTAAATGCAATCCTTGCAGCATTTTTTCCCTTGCGATCTGACACCTTGACCCATGGAGGAATTTTCTTGAGTGTCCTTATCCTACACATGTCTCCTTTCACTAAGAATTAGTATGTTCCATGCGCTTGGAATTAGTTTTCTTTCCTGCAACACTCATTCCTTTTTTGTAACATAGCATTCTTTTATTCTTTTTCAAGTTGGTTAAAAAATTGAAAAAGACAAAAAAAATCAAATATTCCAAAAAGAGGGGACGGGATATAAATTATCTTTCTTCGGCAACAAGATAGTTTCCCTTGGACAAAGCACACCTTTCCATTTGTTTTCCAAGCATTGGGATCTAGTATGACCTTAGGAAGTTGTTCTCGTTACATAGAGTTGTGTCCTCCTCCTTTTGGTTACTCTTCCAAACATATGGAGAGTTTGTGGTGCCTCCTTTATCACAGACTTATGTCAATATTCAGTTGCCTAAGGCTCATCATTTTGTCATGATTTTGTCCAAGGGAAGTTTTATCCAACCTAAGTCGATCATTCTACAGTTTATCTCTTGACTTCCATGAGCCAGTCATCCCAAGAGTCCAATCAAGTTTGGATTCAAAATCAATGAAGTTTTGTGCCTGATGATCGAGATCCTCTAGTGTTTCCCCGGCTGCATGTCAAAGACCTCAGGGTAGTGAGTCTCACACTCCTATTGTACTCTTCCCTGAGTTTTGAATATCTTGAAGTTGTTGCAAAGTTATGAAGTCCTCATCTCTAGCCACATGCGTCAATGCTTCTTGAAGATGCATATTATATTGTACTTGTATATATTCAAATGATTTTGAGATGTAGATCCATTGTGTATTGCTCATGGCTACACTTTATATATAGACAATTATATGACATGGATCTACAATGTACTTGATTGGCAACGATTCTTATTTCATCTCGAGCATGGGTATGCCCGCCTCGGAGAGATTATCATTGTTTTGCAGATGGCACGCTCTCGAAAACTCATCTCAGACTCACTCGACTCCATGCCTTCCCACTGGTAAAGATATTGTAAAGTATTTCGGCCATCAGTTGCTCTTCTGACCTCACACATTAGGGGGCATATGTTATAGTCCAAAAATTCCTTACTTATGCATACATGACATTGGCCTTTCCACTTACATATTTTTCCAACATATTACTGAGGCTTCTTCTTAAAAAATTATTTTTTGGAAAATGTGCACGCCCTGTTGAACTGATATCCTTTGTACACACGTGTGTTGCATACTAGTTATCTCGCGTACATACGCGAGATGCATGCTATTTAGCCCACATTTACCTCCAAAAGTTGAAAAAATTATAAAATTGCAAGGAATTCGATGGAGTTTACAGGCTATAGAGGGCTTCCCAGCCATTTTACCCATTGTAGCCCGTCCCCAAACCGAATAACCATATTTTTCTCATATAAAAAGAGGTCTTGGGGTCTCATTTGAAAGACAAGCAAGAGAATAAGAAAACTCTGCCAAAATCCCTTCCCCTTCTTAGCCCAAGTTTTGCATCTTATTCTGAGTTTTCAGCTCAGCATTCCCCTCCAGCCAATTCTCCTTATACAACCATTTCTCCTTTACCAACTGATAAATTTGGTTGTGAGAACCTTGCATGGGATTGATTCACTTGGATCCACGATAGAGGAGCCCGGACCTAGTTCACGGAGCGATTATCGACGAAGGTTGCAATCTTTTTTATCTTAATATTGAATAAAAGAGTTCATTCTTGTCCCAAAACATTATGTTTATATGCTTTTATTGATTTATGCATTTATGTCTATATCTAAGCATTGAAAGTGATAAGTAGAGATTGTATATTTTTTAGTATTATTTTCATAAGTTTTTGCAGGTCATCTTTCAGAGGAGACCCACAATCTAGAAAGCTATAAAGGCGAAAGAGGTCTACACCAGTCACAAGGACCAAAGGTGCACATATTGACCTTCTTTCCTCTCTCTTGTCATTTAGTTTAGATATTTTTGGGGTAGCTTAAGGGTAGAACAGTGTTTTAAGGGAATTCAGTGCTCTACCTGTACCTAGAACCATTATAGGGGGATTTTTCCCATAGCAAATTCGGTGACTCCACTAAGGAGTCTCTCTAGTGTCTTAGTGGGAGATTTTGGTTTAATTTGGTTTTATCAGTGTCTTTTTTAGTTTTTCGGGTTTACTGAGTCAGTTTAGGGTCTCTGGTCACCTTCCAGGTGCCTACCAGCCTTCCCTGCCTAGTTAGTTATCGAAGCCTTTTTTATTTTTGAAAATTTCTAGAGGTGTATGAGCCTTATCCTTTGTCTAGCCCACGTACATACGCAGTTTGCATAGTATACAACCCACATACATACGCATGTTTCTTGTACACATCCTACGTCTCTATGTCTTGGAGGGTTTTTAAAAAAGGATTGTTTCCATTCCTGACAAGAAGCTTTGTGCTTCTCAAGCCTTCTTGAATTCTTCAGAGTCTCTATTAGTGGTCTTTGGTTGGGTTAAATATGTGGTTTAACTTTATCTTAGTAAAGAACCCCTATTGTTCTTTATCTTCTTTTGTTTGCTTTAGAGGTTTAGAGTGATCCTTTAAGTGTTAGAACCTCCTCTGGATTCCAGTGAATCCTTGTGTTTACACAGTGGTCTAGGGTCTGTGTTAGTCTTGGGTTGTGGTTTCTCTTTATCCTGTTCTATGCTTTGAAAAATGAAAAAGATCATTTACTTGTGTTTTTTCTTTTCCAGGCATTCCAAAAAATAAAATAAAATAAATTGTTGCATTTAGTTATGCATCTTGTTTGGTAGTTGTAGCATAGGTTGTTTTTCACAAAAGAAAAGAGTTCTTTTTCAAATTTCCTTCTTAACTTCTTCCTTGAAAGTTTAGTATTTTTGCAGTGTAAAATGAAAAGATCTTTTAGGAAACTTTTGGTTGTAGGATCTTGGAATAATATTTTAAAAAGTTTGCATTTTACAAAGATTTAAAAGTCATTTCTTTCAATTGACGAACCTAGTTTGATTTTTCACAAATGCTTTAAAGTTTTTCTTCTCTTTCGTTTCTTGTAAACACCACCAGTTGCACGTCCATATCCTTCTGTGTAAATCAAGCCAATTAAAATCAACATTTAACACTAAAATCAATAAGAATTTTTTTTTGTAGGGTTCACCAAGTAGTCTAGGCTCTAGGGCATTGAAATAGGTGTGAAAAGGAAACTCTTCAAGGCCACCTAAACAAACATAGAATTCTATGATAGGTAGTGTTGTAAGAGTCAGTTGGGACCCCCCTCTAACACAGGGGCTAAACACGAGTTTGTGTAAGGAAAGGTAGAGGAGATAACCCCTCCAAAGTTGGATTGAGCATAGTGGGGATTGTATATTGAGGGTCGTTCTTTGGAATTACACAGACCATAATTGAGAAGAGAGAGAGGTTAGATTTAAATCTGGGAACTTATTTGTGGTCTTTTGTGATATTAGTGAGAAGGATATTTCTTTGCCAATACAGGTCTGTATCAGCGAGATAATTCTCTTCTCGTCAATGACAAATTATATTGATAAGGACAGATTGTGTAATATCGATCAGACTAATCATCATCTTTTCCATTCCTTTCAAAACTAAAATCAATCCCATACTTCTCTCACCTAGGATACAACTAAGGCTTTGAAATGGGACTCGGGGAGAGATTGTTGTGCAATGAAAATATTGAACTTTGGGTTTTCACATATTGAGGGAAGAGGAGAAAATATAAAAGGGGAATGTCACCTCCCAAACATAGGTGAGTATGGCCTATCCAACTCTGGGGGCATGTGATTCAAAGAGAAACCAAAGATAAGTTTGTGTGCCACATTTTAGTAGTGTTAATCACAAGAGGGGGAACCTTTTTTAACGGGATGGGAAAACCCTAACTGGTTGGGTGCACAAGTTCAAGGGGTTTGGATAGGGTGGAGGGGAAGAAAAAATGGGTGTGATAAAAATACTCATGATCATGGGTTTAGGTTAAAACCTTTGTATATATACATAAATGAAAAGAAACCCTTGAAGTGATGAAAGAAGAAGCACAAGAAAGAGTAAATGTTAAGTAACTTACCAACAATGGAACGTTGACA